>OY757941.1:4459378-4469378 GCA_963585895.1 Sepioteuthis lessoniana | reverse complement strand
GATCTGTTCGAGAACGTCAAAATAGATGACATTCTGTCCTTCTTGAGAGAGACAGAGTTTTACCAAAAATATGACAACTTAAAACTGGTTAATCTTGTATAAACAAATGAAATCCTGCTAATAGAAAATTCTACCTAACTAATATTCGTTTTGAAATCTTTGGTTAAATATGTATGTATATATGGACAGAATTTGGCGTTGAATGACCTACAAAGGTTGATATGCCATAAAACCCAAACAATCAACCAATCCACGAATGTCATTCAATTGTGTGCAAACAAATAAGCTCTGACACGTTTTAAAATGCTACCGACAAAAAATTCGTAGAAAAATCATATACCATCATTATCATCATTATTATATGGTGTAGCTAGCACGGATTTCGCTGATTCTTTCTCACCATTTGTCTTTATCATCCATCGCTTTCGGCGGTTCTTCTAGACAACATCCTGTGTTCGTATATATGATTTGTCAACAAATAGTTTGTAGATAGCATTTTTAAAAGAATCAGAGATCATAAATTGTTTCAAGTATTACTATTTTATACAAAAAATTCAATTTAATTATAATCCTTTGTTTCCTTACAGTTAAATGGTCTTAAGTAAATTGTAAATAATCAAAAAGATCTATTTCAAACAATTCAATTTTACAGAAGTCATTTCTTTGCACAGCATTAAAATGTCAAATAGTTATATTTGACCCATAGATAGGACCCTATGAGGTGCTACTTCTCCGGGCCAGAGTTAACCTAGGAGCGATGGCAATGAAGGGAGTACTCCACATTTCCTAAAGCTACAGAATTATTGGAGAGTCACCATCAGATTGTTTAGTATCAAATCCTTGACACTCGTTGGCGAAGTCTTACCCCTCTGCAGAGAAGCAGTCGATGTATTCTACAGCCCCTGTCGACTGGGCTAAACCACACAGGAACGTAGATGCAAAAAGCAAAAAAAGTTTGTTTGCGCGAGTCGTTTTTGAGATTCTTACTCTATCTTGTTTTAGGTTTCTGATACGTTGTCTCCCTGTAATACTCATTTCTTGTTTGTTTGTTTGTTTGTTTAACGCATTGGAAGTAATGACCAATTGGTTCTGCTTTTAGTGACTTTAAAGAATTACTACCATTGATTTAAAACAATGCTGTAATGCCATCACTTTAAAAGAAATATTGAACTATATATCCTAGCCGTTAGCGTAGAATGATCCTTCGGCAAAAGTATTTTACATTTACGAGTCTTATATTCAGGGAAAGAGTAGAGTACTCAGCATTCTTCAAAGCTCCAGTTTTATTTGCACACAGTTAAATACTTCCACGTATTGCTATACAACACGTACAATTCACTTAAACATCTGTCATTTGTTTACTCACAGTTAAATGGTCAATCAGTTTTATTTCTAACAATTCTATTTAACATAAGTTACTTGTTTGCAAAGAGTGTAAACGATCAAACAGTTCTATTTGACCCATAGATAGGACCCTATCACGTGCTACCACAACAGGACTGAGTGGGCCTGGGTGTTATAGAAATGAAGTGGTACTCGTCATTCCTCAAAGCTCCAGCATTACTGAAGACTTACCATTAAATGGGTTGTCATACCCAGGACACTCGCAGAGGGGTTCTTACCACTCGGCAGAGATGCAATCGGTGGAATCTACTGTTTCAACCGACTAAGCTTGTCACCACGAAGACTGGATAGAAAAGATTGGATAATAAAAACGAAGGGATATATTTAAATATAATCAGTTTGAAAATCGCATGTTACGAGGAACATTAAAGTTTCCAGACTTTTTTCTTATGGGCACTTTTATTGATAGTACACACATGAAACTCTAGTCCTTTTCGAAGTAATCTCCTCCGGTTGAAATGCACATGTTGTACCGTTCCAACAACTTCTAGAAGGCCCCATCGAAGTCCTCTTGTGTGAGTGTGTCAATGACTTTCGTCACAACCTCTTTCATCTTCTCAATTGTCTCATAACGACAGCCTCTGAGCTTAGGGAATAAGCAAAAGTCACAGGGAGCAAGGTCTCGACTATAGCAAGGTCTCGACTATAGGAAGGGCCTTGATGCCCATCTCGGTCAAATAGTCTGTGACAATGATGGAGTTGTGGACTGGTGTATTGTCCGGCTGGAAATGCCACTGACCCGATTTGAAGAGTGCTGGCCTCTTCCCAAGGAATGTCTTCCTGAACTCCCTTAAAACCTCAACATTGTAACCCTAACCTTAACCCTTTGGCCAATCAACTGTGGTGTATTGACTTCCTTACTCCTCCCACTCCTCTCATCATCCCTCACAGGTTCCGTGCCTTCCTTGAATCTCTTATGCCACTCAAAAACTGATGCTCGATTCATGCAAGATGCTCCAAAAGCAGTCTGAAGCGTTCCATACGTTTCTGTGGCATTTTTTTTTCAAGTTTAAAACAGAATTTTATTGCATATCGTTCTTCTAAAGTGTCAGATTGCATTTTTGAACTTCACTAGCTGTGACAATCAGGCTTTTGTAGGGTGTATTCCAATTGCTGCTGTAGCTGTTCATTTGAACCTAAAATCATAAGCATTGGTCAGTCATCTCGTAAGATGTATAGCAATAACATACTGAATTTTCAAGAGTCTACGACAATTTTAATGCCTATACAAAAATGTCTGAAAACTTATTGAATTCACCACGTAAGTTTAAAGTCAGTTCTCTTGAGGAGGCACCAAAGAAGGAGTAGAAGAATGTAGACGTAACCCTTAGACACTTAAGAAAAAAAAATGACTCAAACTTAAACTTTCTATCTCTTCAAAAACAGAAAAGATATGTCTAAATACAATCAGTCATAAAATCGCATTTTGAGGCGCCGAGGGAGAACGTCAAGACAGACGTTGACTTTTTAAGAAAAGAGAATCCACCAAAAATTTAATATCACCACAAAAACTTGAGAAAAAAAGAGTACATCAAATAAAAATATATCGAAACAGTAAAGAGATTTGCTGCATTCGGTTTCTGACTTTCCTTCCATACAAACGATTATGCCACAACAGAAGAAACAAGAGACCTTTCCCTGAGATGGACGTCGACTGTTTCTTCACCGAACGGCAACGTACCCAAATAATATTCCCACGGTCATTTCCCCTGGTACATAAGTTAAGATAGCCGATTTTGAGTGTATGAGTCGAGCCCCGACTTAGCAATGTCTAAATGATCCAAACTAAACTCTTTTGACTTCCGACTCGGCGAAGACGAGTACGTCATCTTGTTAATAATATGGTTATCAATATCAGTTGGGAGGAATTTTCGAGATTTACAGGTCAGTGTGCTATATTGTGACATGTTAGTTATCAACTTCGAACTCCAAGAGCGCGATTGCATCTACTTTAGGATAAATACCTTTTCTAAAGGCATGAACATCTTTATTCCTTCTAGCTATGGGATTATAAAGAACATCTACTATCATCAAACAAGGAGATTCATTAGATTTGTCCTCGTTCCCAGACACATTTCAGCTTCAAAATGTTTGTTAATCTTCTGTAGGATTTATTTGTCAAACCAGACTTAATAGTGATATGAGATCTGATGAAAGCAAACAATAGCAGACTGACGTTACACAGATCATTCCTCAGCAACCTCCGTGTAATTCGTGTGAATTCTGTTACAAAGTATGTAGGGTCGTAGCAAGTCTGAGAAGCCATGTGAGAATACATAGGGTTAATGTCAACAAAAAAGACAGGTTTGCTTCATACGCAATCAAGAGGAGTCCCATTGGCGTAATGGCTAACGAGCTAGACTGCAGCATTAAAGTGAATTCGAACTCTAATCGCGAGTTTACGTTCACTTTTGAGCTAATACCCTTTGGAAAGGTATTGAACTCTCTTAACCTCTCAGCTATGGATTAAATAGTACCACTGCTGTTCAGCTACAAAGTTTGCTTTGGCATTAAATAACCCGCGTAGGTTGATATGCCATTAAACAAAGAAACCAAACCAATATTTGTTGTAGTCTGCGTAAGCAACCCTTTTCTTCTTTCAGATAATTTTAAACAGCATTTTCTTAAGGGTTTTGATTTCATAAAAAAAAAATGATATTCATATTTGATAGGCCAATGTAAAAGTGAGTACGGTCTCAAAATAAGTACAATGACGTACTCTTTTTTGAAAGACAGAAAATCGTTGATTAACTATGCCGGACACTTTTCAATTCCGAAATGTTTGTTAATCTACAATAGGATCTGTTTGTCTAACCGGACGTGATCTGATGAAAGAAAACAATCGCAGACTGATGTTACACAGATCATTCCTCAGCAACTTACATGTAATTCGTGTCTATTCTCTTACAACACCTGTAGGTTCACAGCAAGTTCAGAGAAGCCATTTGAGAATGCATAGGGTTAATGTCAACAGCAAAATCAGGTTTGTCTCATACGTAATCGAGGGGAGTCCCCGTCGTTTGTCTCATGCGCAATCGAGGGGAGTCCCCGTCGTTTGTCTCATGCGCAATCGAGGGGAGTCCCCGTCGTTTGTCTCATGCACAATAGAAGAGAGTCCCTAGGGTTTGTCTCATACGTAATCGAGGGGAGTCCCCGTCGTTTGCCTCATGCGCCATCGAGGGGAGTCCCCGTGTCGTAGAAGCTAACGTGCTGGATTGCAGCCATGAGGTTAGTGGGTTCGAACTCTACTCTCGTTATCATATTCACTTTGGGGCTAAAACACTTTTGAAATGTATTGAACTCTCTTAATCCTTAACTTATAGTTTAGATAGTTACCATCATTGTTTTTCGAGGACGGCTTTGGCATTTAATAAGCCACTAATTCTCGCAGTGGAATTTTTAGATAGTATTTTCTTCAGGGTTTTGATTTCATAAAAACTGATATTCATTTTAAAGAGGCCAGTGTAAAAGTGAGTACGGTCTCAAAATGAGTACAATGAGGTACTCTTTTTTGAAAGACAGATAATCGCTGATTTACTATGCCGGCCATATATTTCAAGAAAACAGCTGTGAGTGGCAACTTTTTCATCTGATCTTCTTCAAACGCGCACATGGCCAAATAATTAAAATTCTTTTTACCTTACTAATTACTTTAGTAGGATGAATTAAAAACACCGTACTGATATTATACGGCTATTATATGGAGAGCACTTAGCAAAAACTACAATACCATACACAGACCAGTATATTTAAGGACGATGGCCATTATATATATATATATATAATGACAAATTTTGTCTGTATTAAGATCCTTTTAAGTTTTCGGATAAGTGTCTTAGTTTCAGGTTGGAATTGGTAGATGAATTTCCCAAAATTGTCCAGGCGCTTTCGGACTCTTCATAGGCCATCATCAGTGGTTGCTTGCTTGTGTAAGGTGTGTTCGTTTTTTAAAAAGAGTTTTGAAACGTTTGAAAGTTTATACCGTAACGAAAATATGGAAACGCAGAGTTGGATAAAACAGGGTAACCGATGTATTTAAAAAGGGAACACTATCAACGGAAATAGAATACTATAGGAATACGGAAAAAAAAAAAAAAAAACTAAAAGCTTTGCAAAACATTGTCGCTATTTCGAAAACTAATTCTATCAATTTTAGGTCTTTTGTTTTCATATGTATAGCTTCTAGCTATTATATGGAGAGCACTTTGCAAAAACAACAATTCCATACACAGATTAGTGTATATAATGACGATAGACATTATATATATATATATATATATATATATATATATATATATATACTCCTCTACACATATGGGATAAGACACAAGGTCAGTTTTAAGCGAGGTTTAACTGGTTTGAATAAAGAGCATTCTTTCTCTGGGACGACAGACCTTAAGAAGGTTAAAGAGCGCATTCTGGCTCGCTATTTACCCATATCTGAGGGGAGAAAAATTAGATTCGTACCATTCACTATGTGAAATGCAAACAGTCTCGTCTTAGATTTGAACTTGGGTCTCTGCGTCCATTTCCTACGACGGTAATCATATCTTTTTGTCGATTGAGCATCAATTTTTTATATTCAATTGTTTTGAGTTGACTTTTTTAATGATGTACGCATTATCTAATCTTCATGCCTGGATTAGGTGATCCGGTTTTATCTCAAAATCCGTTTGGTTATCATTTTCCTGGAGAGATTACCGATTACATATACAATTGGTCTGTAAGTTCAAAATTCGATCATTTGCACAGTTCTCAGTGGATCAACTTCCCCAACCAGTTGTACCTGATCTTGTACTCCTTCTGTGTCAGTGTGCCAAATTTACTTGAGTATTTGATTGCCTAGTCCCCCCCTCTCTCTCTGTTTGTCTGTCTGTCTGTCTGTCTCTCTCTCTCTTTGAACATAACCTAAACTTACTATTTTGTCCTGTCGGCTGGGGCAGTAGAATACTTTGATTGCTTCTCTGCAGAGGAGTAAGACTCTTCAAATGGGCGTACTGGGTATGACACTAAAAAGTCTGATGGTAATGCTCCAGTAATACTGGAGCTTTCGGAATAGAGAGTATCCCTTCATTACCATCACTCCCAGGTCCACTCTAAGCCGGAGTGGTAGCACCTGATAGGGTCTGATCTATGTGTCAAATAGAACTAAACGTTGTACTAACGCTAAACTTAATTATTTGAAATAGAACTGTTTTTTGACATTGAACCTACGTACTTATGCTAAACTGAATTGTTTGAATGTCTATATGTATAAAAAGGGATTTGGCATTAAATAAACTACAATGGTTGATGTGCCATAAAACAAAATCAAACTAAATCATCTCAGTTGTTATTATCTGTGTCCTATGTGTTCTAAATTTTATGTTGTTGGTTTTTATGGCGGTATAATATTTTGACGAGTTTTTTAACCACTCAATTCCCGAACTACACAAACTTTCTTTTGTTATCCAGAACTCTCCTCAGTATTCTAGCCGTTGTTGCAATTCTGTGGTCTGAACCGTCACAGTTCTTTCTCTGACTTTCTGTTCCCTCAGTCTCTTACTTAGGTTGTTTGGGATTCTTGTAAGGACCTCGACTAGTATCACTCTCACCTTCATGTTGAACTTGAGCGAGTTTTGTTTAGTTTTGATTTTTAATAAGGTCTAAGTATTTATCTATTTCATATTTTCATTCTATGATCAGCTTGAACAGCAAAATCCAGTGAGTAACAATTTTTTTTCTTTGTAATTAAAACTAAATCTTGTCTTCTGGTAATAACTTAATGATCTTTGGTTTGGTTTTATGGCATATCAACCATTGGTGGTTATTTAATGCCAAATCCTGTTTTAAATATTGAATATATGATTTCTGTTATTTAATGCCAAATCCTGTTTTAAATATTAAATATATGATTTCTGTTATTTAATGCCAAATCCTGTTTTAAATATCAAATATATGATTTCTGTGATTTAATGCCAAATCCTGTTTTAAATATCAAATATATGATTTCTGTTATTTAATGCCAAATCCTGTTTTAAATATTAAATATATGATTTCTGTTATTTAATGCCAAATCCTGTTTTAAATATCAAATATATGATTTCTGTTATTTAATGCCAAATCCTGTTTTAAATATTAAATATATGATTTCTGTTATTTAATGCCAAATCCTGTTTTAAATATCAAATATATGATTTCTGTTATTTAATGCCAAATCCTGTTTTAAATATCAAATATATGATTTCTAAACACATTTTGTGCAGAGACACAGTTAAATGTAAAACAGTTCTTTTTTTAACAATTCAATTTAGCATGTCATCAAAATTTCAATTATTGCTATGCATCACAAACAATTAAATTAAACATCAGTCATTTGTTTACACACAGCTAAAGGATCAAACAGTTCAATACAAACAAGTCAAATTACCATGTCATTTATTTGCACTAAGTTTAAATACCAATCTGTTCTATCAGACCCGTAGATAGGACCCTATTGGAATAATGGCAATGAAGGGGCACCCAACATTCCCCAAAGCTCCACAATCACTGAAGTCTCACTATCCGATTGTCAAAAACAGTCGTTAGGAGGTTACTCCTCCGCTAAGTGTAACATATTGACCCCGGCCAAGCAGTCAAAATAGGAAATGCACCTGTGTAAATGACAGGTGCATCCGGTCGAGAAATATCAGGATATAACCTTGACCGTGGACGGGTTGAATGAGTGCGAAATTGTGACGCTTGCAGGAAGAAGTGTGGATGTCAAAATATTATATAACTTGGTGCACAGGAAGTTCAATCAGTTGGAGAGAAGACGCGGCGGAGAGAACCAGAACCCAGAGAGGTTGGGCCCCCAGGCCCCCAGTTGAGCAGCCCAGGAGAACGGGAAAGAAACGCTGTTATGACCATAAGAGTGGGGGTCCATATGTTGCAGTTCTTTCGGTCTCCAACTCCCTCTCACAGTAAAACCTTTAGTAACCCTTTCAAATAAAGTGGGAGGTGTATTTTTCTAAAGAACTGTGTCGCTCGTCTTATTGTGTCGTCGTTATGATTCTATATGCATATGTGTATGTATAGTTGTTCATGGCTATACAACCTCAGAAGTAGTTGGTGTATTCTACAAACCCACCCAAGCCGACTGGGCTAAGCATGGTAAGTTTTTATTTCAAAATCCTACAGTATCTTCGTTGTCTCATTTTCAAAGACAGCCTCTGATCCTTTTATACACAATCTGGAAGGGTTCATGGAAAATGTGAAAACCCCTTTTTTAGTCTCAGTACCTAGCTAAGTATCTATTTATCTTTCAGATGTGTCACACTTGCAGTGTTGAATATACCGTTAGCCATTACCAAGTTGACAATGACAAGAATTCGACACACATGGCCAACAGATTGGTTCTTGAGTCTTCCGTGCGTCTTTTTATGCGTTTCGTTTCACGCACATCTTTTCAATGTCTAACTCCATGTCTTCATAAAATTGAATCTTGCCAATATGATTTCATCCCCCTCAAAATTCCTTCACCTCTTCCATGGAACCCAAGAGTCATTTTCCGGACGACTTGTTGCTCTTGTTCTATTTGCGATTTCGTAACAGGTTTCAGACTGATAGGCATCCATTTTCTGAGAGTGTCAACATTCTCCGTAACAATGAGTAATTATATTCTTTTTCCCACACATATTTATGCCACAGCTATTGCACATTATTTGCCTTTACTTAATGTGAGTTAGTAAAGTTGTCTCCCTTTAGTCGAGGGTGATCCAAAGGCTCCCTTTTCGATTGCTACTACATCAAAATGTAGGGAAGGGCTCTATTTCTTTCCCTGGATTGCTTCACTTTACCCTTGATCCTTACCTTATAATGCTGAGTTTTAAGCAAGATAGCATCAAGTACCATTTTTTGAATCTTTGGTATGACTCGACCGGGGATTGAACCTAGGTCTCCCGGGCCATTAGCGAACACTCTAACCATAAAATTTTATGACAACTTCCAAAATTTACTGTTATATCTTAATGAAGTAATTAAAGATGCACAGGAAATGAAAGTAAGTAAGGTTGGCGACCGTAACTGGGGGCAACCAGAAGGCTCCCTTTTCAATAGCTACTACGCCAAGGTGTAGGAGAGAGTGCTACTCCTTTCCTTGGATTGCTCCACTTTATCCTTGATACGTACCTTATATTGCTGATTGTTAAGCAAGGAGGTATCAAGTAGCATTTTCAAAGTCTTTGGTATGACGCAACATGGGATTGAACCCAAGTCTCCCGGACCATTGGCGAACACTCTAACCACTAGGCCATGCACAAGCAAGGAAATACAGTATACAGTAAATATCCAATTACTATGAATATCTATGCAACACAACACCAAGCTGGAATACGGCACAGGCGGCTCCGCACAGGGGGCTCCGCACAGGGGGCTCCGCACAGGTAAAAACCAATGCTCAAGCAGGTATAAAAATTCTTGGCCCCGTCGGCATTCCCCAAATGGGTCACCTCAGGAACCAAGCAATAAACTTGGTCTTGCAAAGCAGGTAAAAGCCTGGGGGCGGCCCCTTGAGGCAAACACAGCTTGTTTATACGAATTCTGAGCATCCAAGAATGCATGTCAGGCGGCAGTATAC
>OY757941.1:4389378-4454378 GCA_963585895.1 Sepioteuthis lessoniana | reverse complement strand
CAAAATTTCCCCCGATAGAACGCTAGTCTATTCCCAACTTGCAGGTCACTGAGACTTTTAAGTTGGCTGGTTGGTTGGTTGGAAGGTTTTACGGAATGTCAACATTTCTAAGACTATTTCATGCCAAATGTTTTTTATTGAGCATTTTTGTTTTTTTTGTTGTTTTTTTTGATAGTCTATTATTGTGTTAGTTTTTAGTCAAAAGAGTTCTGTTAAGTTTCTTATCTTAAAGTATCTCTTTCCGATAGGGGTGAACTTTTTGCGTTCCAGAAGAATATGTTTTACTGTGATTATTGTGCCACATGTACGAGGATCATTAAATAAGTCTCCAGACTTTTTTCGTATGGGCACTTTTATTGATAGTACACACATGAAAGTAATCTTCTCCGGCTGCAATGAACTTGTTGTACCGTTCCAACAACTTCTGCGAGGCCCCATGGAAGACCTCTTGTGTGAACGTGTCAATGACCTTCGTCACAGCCTCTTTCATCTACTCAATTGTCTCATAACGACAGCCTCTGAGCTTAGGGAATAACCAAAAATCATAGGGAGCAAGGTCTCGACTATAGGGAGGCTGAGGAACTGTCTTGATGCCCATCTTGTCTGCAATGGTCGAAAAGCAGTCTGAAGCATTCCATACGTTTCTGTGGCACTTTTTCCAAGTTTAAAACAGAATTTTATTGCATATCGTTCTTGTGAAGTGTTCTCACGTCCAGATTGAACTTTTGAAATTCACCAGCTGTGACAATCAGGGTTTAGTAGGGTGTATTCCAATCGCTGCTGTAGCTGTTTATTTGAACGTGAAATCATAAAACTTGGTCAGTCATCTCATAAGATGTATAGCAATAAGATACTGAATTTTCAAGAGACTACGACAATTTTAAATGCCTGTACAAAAAAGTCTGGAAACTTATTGAAGGCACAACGTACATTTTATTCATTCCCCCTGCTTTAGTAAAAAGATATAAGTCAGCTATTTAATACCAATATAGATTTAGATTAAAACTACTCCTTCTTTTTAGCTTCGACAGAAATATTTTTGACAATTGAACTGTGTACTCATGCTAAACTGAATTATTTGAAACAGAACTGACTATTTGTATAAAAATGGATTTGGCGTTAAATAACCTACAAATGTCGATATGCCATAAAACCCAACCAACCAACCAGCTTCTACCAAGTTCTCGAGTCAATCTTACCATGGTGGTTTTCATTTGGAAAAGTCTATTTCGTGGGTTCCAACAATTGTTGTTGTTTCTTTTTTAATGCACTCGTTCACCACAACTTTTTTTTTTTTTTTTGAGGAGCAATTCCCAGGCGAAGTGGTTAACGTGTTGGACTGTGACATCGTAGCAAGCGAGTTCGAAATCTAATCACGGTATAAGGTTTACTTTCCTACTCTTTATGTGGAAGAATGTAACGATAGCGATCCGTGTGGTTCGAACACGGATCTTTAGCCAACAAGCACAAGTGACGAAATGGATCGTGCTACTGGAGTTCACGTGACTACAAGTGGTGGATATGAAAATGGGTCAGTCAGGGATCTGACGAGTGACGAGTAGAGACACACGTGCATATGCAAAATAGATAAGAAATGTAACTTTGCGAATCAGTTTTATTTTTGGGTGGGGGTATTCCATTCTAAGTAATCGTCATTGTACAGGAGTGCAAAGATTTTAAGTATGAACCAAAGTTTCCCCGCCCCTCAAGAAATATTACAAAAATGGCGATGAAGAATTAGTTTCGAACGTTGTAAAACTACTAATACCCTTGCAACCGGGCCAATAGTCTAATGTGTAGTGTTCGCCAATGGTACGAGAGATTGGGGTTCAATCCCAGGTCGAGTCATACCAAAGACTCAAGAAATGGTACTTGATGCCGCCTTGCTTAACACTCAGCATTATAAGGTACGTATCAAGGGTAAAGTGGATCAAAAGTAAGATGGGGCTATCCAGGGAATGGAGTAGCGCTCTCCCCAATACCTCGGTGTGGTAGCTATTGAAAAAAGAACCTTTAGGTTACCCTCGACAAAGGTCGCCAAATTGACATTTATTCTTTCCTTTTTTATTCTTTTTTCTCTCCCTTCATACATTCACATTCTTTTTTCTTCATTTTTTCTTCATCTTTTTCATTCTCTTTCTTTTCTTCGTCTTTTTTCTTTTTCTTTCTTTTCTCCTCTTTTTCTTTTTTTCTTTTTCTTTCTTTTCTCCTCTTTTTCTTTTTTTCTTTTTCTTTCTTTTCTCCTCTTTTTCACTCTCTTCTTTTTCTCTCACATTTTCATTCTCTTTATTTTCTCCATTGGACTAATGAGTAGTGTTTACCAATGGCCCAGAAAACCTGGGTTCAATCCCAGGTCGAGTCATACCATAGACTAAAAAAAAAAATGGTACTTGATACCGCCTTCCTTAACACTCAGCATTATAAAGTAAGGATCAAGGGTAAAGTGGAACAATCCAGGTAATAGAGTAGTGCCCTCCCCTACACTGAGGTGTAGTAGCTATTGAAAAGGGAGCGTTCGGGTCACCCTCGACTAAGGTCACCAACTTTACTTACTTAATACCCTTGAGAAAGGCATGAATCCCCTTATATTCCCCAGCTATGAATTACATAATCATATTTACCAACCCCTCCGCTCGGACAGATTATGACACAAGGTAAATTTTTTAGCGGAGTTTAACAGGTTTGAATTCAGAGTTTTTCTTCTCCTAGACTAGTTGCCTCACCTACTTTTCCCAAGGGTATTAGTGCTATGTGAAATGCAATCAGTCACGTCCAGGTTTTGAACTCGTGTCGCCGTGTCCATTTCCTACGACGATAACCATTACACCACGGCCACCTCCTATGAATTACATAATATCATTATTGTTCTTTACAAGGGCGGATTTGGCATTAAATGACACATGAAGGTTGAAATGCCATTAAACATTAAATTTTATCTCCTCCTTTGATTTCCATATCACTCTGAATTCAGCAGAATAGGAATGCCTTAGTTTTGTGCATGGCATGTATTTTGTTCAGGAACGTAATAATCAGTGGGTTCTGTCGGTATACTAAAAGAAATCCATTGGATTTTCGTAACATATACTTGTCGCCACTTGTTGAAATAAGGAGAAAAACGCTTATTTTGTTTGCAGCAGGATTATTAAGTCGAAGTTTTACATTTTCCGTGCCATCTTGTCGCTTGTGAAAAAAACTTATCCCATCCACAAGATTCTCGTATGTTTTATACCTAAAGTTCTGATAGCAAAGGTTATTACCGCTGTTCTTAAGTGTACCCTCCTTCATTTTTTTCTCTCCCGAGTGAAACCAGTAGAGAGAAGGAATCTGAAAATAAGGAAGAAAAAATCATTTTGAAAGAAAATTATTCAAACAGGTCTCAGTTACGCAAAAAGCTAATGTAATAATTTTTTGATAAAATTCTTGTTAATATATACATATACATATATATATATATATATATATATATATGTGTGTGTGTGTGTGTGTGTGTGTGTGTGTGTTTTATAATTAATTTTTTTTCACTTTAATTGCAATAACACACTTTTGTAGTAATTTGTAAGTATTTTAAAATAGGACGTTACTTTTGAGTTACTATATATATATATATATATATGTATGTGTGTGAGTGTAAGATGTATATATATATATATATATCTTACACATACACACACATTCTCACTGTCTCTCTCTCTCTCTCTCTCTCTCTCTCTCTCTCTCTCTCTCTGTTATACGCACAGACACTCATCATTTCTCAATCTGTCTCCCTCTCTCTCTCCCTCAATCTCTCTCTTTCTCTCACTTACACCTACACACACTCTCTCTTATTATTTCTCTCTCTCTCTCTCTCTCATGTGCTCACACAATCTATCTATCTATGTCTCTTACGCACCCTCACGCAAACACAATCTCTCTCTCTCTCTCTCTCTCTCTCTCTCTCTCTCATTATCTATTTGTGTCTTTCTCACACAAACACACATACACATTCTCTCTCTCTCTCTCTCTCTCTCTCTCTCTCTTTCCCTCTTTCTTTCAATGTCTCTGTCGGTCTGTCTGTCTGTCTGTCACATACTAACACATACTCTCTTTCTCTCTCTCCCATACACACACACACACACACACACTTAGTCTCTCGATCGATCGCTCAATCGATCGATCGATCTATTTATCTATCTATCTGTAATAATACGGACGGGCGCTGTCGTTGAGAGCGCGCGAGCGCATCGGCTGTAGTCAATCAATGACGGTATCACGAGAATTGCATGGGCGGGCAGAATGACCTGCAAAGTTAGACGTCATTTTAAAATAATCGCAGATGAATTATCACGTGTTTCACGACAGTTTCGTTGGTGACATCGAACATTCGGGGATCTTCGATTTGTTCCCCAAAATCTCTATGTAAGAAAACAAGTCACGAGATTTTGGCAGAGTTGAAGGCAGCTTTCAAAACAGGCCCGTCAAAGGTTCCGAGCCCCCGACCCCTCTTACCCAGTCTGCTACGACCCATCAGTCAGGCGTGTGTCAACAGCCACTTCTCACCGACACCCGCTGTCGCCACCAAGAAGAAGGGAGAAGAAGAACGTAACGAAATGAACTTTTCGAGTTTCAACGATCGTAGCCCTAAGTGAATAATAAACGGCTACTTTATTTTCTTCCCTAATCTTCGAGTTTGAGTATTTCTTTTTCTGTGGACTCCTTTCTTTAAAACCCAACGTTGGTCCCATCTTACGTATCTCTATATATCTCTATATGTAATTGAGTTGTAGCGTTCTTTTTTGTTCATTTTTTAAACGTTTTCGGCGTTTTGGGTTTTTTTAAACGTTTTTGGTGTTTTGTTTTAAAATGTTCTATGGGGGAGATTAATTTTTGTGGGTTTTTTTAAATATATATATCCAGTTGAAAGCGATCTATTAGATGGGTTGGTAATTTTAGCTATTAATGATGTTTGATATATTGGTGCCAGTGTTAAATGCTGTTTTGTTTGTTGTTGTTTTTTTTCAATGTATATTGTCTCAAGAATTTGTAGACGTTTTTTTGTGGTTGTTTTTGTATACAATTGTTGTATTATCTGAAAGAATTTTTCTTACATCGTGAGATGTAAGTTGAGTGGTGTTATTGTTGTGGTTTTTAATTATACGTTGTTTTATGGTACTAGTGTCGGATAGGTGGTACGTAAGGCGGCGAGATAGTGTAGTAGTTGTATGATCAATGTAGATATTATGGGAAATGGAAAAATAAATTTATAAACTACATTGGTTTGGTTTAGGAATGTTTTTGGGGAGTTTGTATTATTTTTGACTGTGAGGTTTGTTGTTTTAATTTTAGTTTAGTAGATGATAAGTTTTATTTGTTTTTGTTTGTTTTTTGTTTTTTGGTTTTGTTTTGTTTGTTGTTTTTTTTTGCCGATGATTTTTATATTTAGATTTTTTTAATGTTGGTAATTGCATGTTCATTTGATTTGCTGTTATTATGCATTTGATCTCAGCAATATGGATTTTGTTGGTATTGTTATTGTCAGTAGTGTTGCTTTTTTGTGTAAGTTATGTAAATATAGTTTTTTTTGTTGATCAATAAATTTATAAAGGAAGTTTTTATTAACTAGCGTTTGTTTTATGTACGAGGTGCATTCAATGAGTTTCTAGTCTGGTACGGCTATACATCTTATGAGATGACTGACCAATTTTTATGATTTCAGCTTCAAATCAACAGCTAAAGCAGCAATTGGAATACATCCTACTAAAGCCTGATTGTCATAGCTGATGAATTTCAAAAATGCAATCTGGACGTGAGGACACTTTAGAAGAACGATATGCAATAAAAGTCTGTTTTAAACTTGGAAAAAATGCCACAGAAACGTATGGAATACTTCAGACTGCTTTTCGACCATCTTGCATGAATCGAGCATGAGTTTTTGAGTGACATAAGAGATTCAAGACAGGCAGGGAGTCTGTGAGGGATGATGAGAGGCGTGGGAGGAGTAAGGAAGTCAATACACCATACTTGATTGGCCAATACACCGTACTTGATTGGTTAGGGTTACTATGTTGAGGTTTTAAGGGAGTCCAGGAAGAGATTCCTTGGGAAGAGACCAGCACTCTTCAAATCGGGTCAGTGGCATCTCCACCAGTACAATACACCAGTCCCCAACTCCATCCTTGTCACTGACTATTTGACCAAGATGGGCATCAAGACACTTCCTCAGCCTCCCTATAGTCCAGACATTGCTCCCTGTGACTTTTGCTTATTCTCTAAGCTCAGAGGGTGTCGTTATGAGACAATTGAGGAGATGAAAGAGACAGTGACGAAGATCACACAAGAGGACTTCCATGAGGCCTTACAGAAGTTGTTGGAACGATACAACAAGTGCATTGCAGCCGGAGGAAATTCCCTCGAAGGGGACTAGAGTTTCATATATGTACTATCAATAAAAGTACCCATCAAAAAAAATCCGGAAACTTATTAAATGATCCTCGTGATTTTTTTGTAAAATATTGTCTTAGACAAGGAGATGTAAAATGCTTTATGAATTCTTTTTTTTTATAATTGGTATTTTATATTTTGGGGCACATTAGTGTGGAATTGTTATTGTTAGGTTTTTATATGAAGATGTGAATTTGTTATTATTAACTGGAGTCAGTGAGAACCTCAAGGAAGGAGATTAATTTTTGTTAATGTTAAGTTCAGTAGTAAAGTTTAGGATTGAATTTTTCAAGTTTATTGATTTCTTTACAGGAATGTGTGGTGATGATATATATATATATATATATAGTCATCCACAGACAGATCTGTTTCGTTCTATCAGAACTTATCAGTGTGGCTAGACAGTATCTCCCCGCAGCTGGGATCGAAACCCAGTTGACTCAAACACCAAGCCAAAGCTTCTAACCATTTAGCTACGAGGAGATATTAGCTACGAAGTACATTTTAAACGGTTATGAACCACAATTATGATTATATTTATAGTTGAATAATCTGTCAACGTTAAATGTTTTGGTTTTTACTGGGTGTTTCAAAATAGATGCAACCCATTAATATGATAATTCATATTGCATCAAGTCATCTTTCATCTGAGTCTCAAAAAGCAACCATGTCACTTCAGAATTGTCAAACCAGATGACATGGGCAGAAATCGATTGAATTTTTCCTACAGCGCACATGAAAGACCAAGTTCTTGGGAACGTCTTCGGAGGGACTTTTTCGGACTCCTTCCGACAGAATCTCTCACAACATCTATATTGTCAGGACATCTCGTTGTCAACTTCCTGCGAAATCTAGGATTTTCTGCCTTCTTGTTGAGGTTGTTTACTGACCCTGTGGCTTGAAATTTGTGTACCCAATGATAAATTTGGCTTTTTTTTTTTTTTGATAATTGATGAAGTTAAACTTCCTGCGGACGTAATGGTTAACGATCTATAATATCGTAGTTATTGAGTCTCATCACATTTTACGGGTACCTTCGTCGTATCATGGCATTAAAGATGGAGCAGCCATTCATTGCTTGTTGGTTTGATTCTCACTGGGTGCCACGATTAAACAAAACTTAGCAAATTTTCTTGATGTACCTAATGATAACTTTAAGTTTGAAGATCCCACAACAGAAAAAAATGTTAAAGATATTGATATTTTTGTTTGCTTTGTGAAGACACTGCATGCCGTCTAGAAGACTGACCGGAGTAAAGACTGATTGGAGCTGATGGGGAAAAACATTGAACTGTATTTATACGCGGTGTTTTGCAATGAGAAAAACGAAAATTGAAATGAAATAAATTAACGAATATGCAGTTAAGGTTAAAATTTAATAAGTTATCTTGAAACTTTATAGGTTTGGTTTCTTTATTTAATGGTAAATCAACCTTTGTAGGTTATTTAATGCCAAAGCCATTTTCCTAAAAGAACACTAGTGGTACTATTTAACCCACAGCTGAGAGGATAAGGGGTTTCATACCTTTCCCAATAGGATTTTTCCGAAAGTGAACATTGGTTTGGTTTCTTTGTTTAATGGCATATCAACCTTTGTAGGTTATTTAATGCCAAAGCCATTTTCCTAGAAGAACAGTAGTGGTACTATTTAACCCATACCTTTCCCAAGGGTATTTGTCCGAAAATGAACGTAATAGCGCGACTGGAGTTCGAACTCGCTTACTACGATTCCGCAAGTCTATCGCTTTAACCATTACACCCCGTAACTTTATAGCTAGAATTGAATTAAATAAGACGATAAGTTGAAAAAAAAACTGTTTAATAGTATTACAATTAGATGTAATGCTAGATTTAACATTTTTTTGGTGTCTTGGGATCTTCAAAGTTAAATACTGTTTCATAATATTATAATTAGATGTAATGCTAGATTTAACATTTTTTTGGTGTCTTGGGATCTTCAAAGTTAAATACTGTTTAATAATATTATAATTAGATGTAATGCTAGATTTAACATTTTTTTGGTGTCTTGGGATCTTCAAAGTTAAATAATGTTTAATAATATTATAATTAGATGTAATGCTAGATTTAACATTTTTTTGGTGTCTTTGGATCGTCAAAGTTAAATACTGTTTAATAATATTATAATTAGATGTAATGCTAGATTTAACATTTTTTTCTGTTTTGGGATCTTCAAACTTAAAGTTATCATTCGGTACATCAAGGGAATTTTTTGGTTTTTATGGCATGTTAAACCCTGTTGATTTGTACCATACCAATGATACGGATATGTGTGAAACGTACATAGAATGTTCGTAACATATATACATAGAACATTGGAATCCCGAAACACGAAAAACATTTACGACTTCTTAGTTCAGGTACGAAACTTTTTATTACCTTTGAGTTTAAAGGTTCTTCGACATAAGGAGAGAGATACACTTTCTTTCTATTCTGGCTTTTTCATCTGCCCCCCATCTCGTACATAGAATGTTCAAAACATATATACATAGAACATAGGAATCCCGAAACACGAAAAACACTTACGACTTCTTAGTTCAGGTACGAAACTTTTTATTACCTTTGAGTTTAAAGGTTCTTCGACACAAGGAGAGAGATATACATTCTTTCTATTCTGGCTTTTCCATCTGCCCGCCTCCCCTATCTCATGCGGCGCCCGTAGCGCGCAAATTCGTCTGGCCTCTGCGAGCCCTGAAAGTCAACCGCCTTCTTCTGAGCCAGGAACTCAACTAACTGACTTTTTCAAATCTCCCAAAATCCTCCGTGCGCTGCTGGTGCGTGACGTCATTCGCACTCCCTAGCCCCGTTTTCCATCTCTGGGTTTCTATTGTGACATCTCTGAGTGACACGTCCGCTCCGCGCGGGCACGCACGCAAACCCCTGCGTTAATGTTGCACCTAAGTAACCCATGCACTGAGCCGAAAGGTTCTCAGCCTAACTAAACCCAAAGGCATAAAACGAAATCCCTCGGCCATTATATTACAGATTATTCAATGCTAAATCCTGTTTATACATATATATTAAACATACATGATTTGTACACATATTTCGTTGACAGCATTTTTAAACGGGTCTGAGCTTATTTTTTGCACACAGTTAAATAGTTTCATGTATTGCTATACAAAACTTATTATTCGTTTCAGCATTACTTATTTGTTTGCACACAGTTAAATGATTCTAAGTATTGCAATGTATAAATAACAATTCAGTTAAATATCAGACATTCGTTTACACACAATTAAATGATCAAACAGTTCTATTTCTCACAATTCAATTTATCATAAGTCGTTTGTATGCACACAGTTTAAATGTCAAACAGTTCTACTTGATTCATTGATTGGACACTTTTAGGAGCAACCACTCCTGGCCAAAATGGATCTGGGAACGATGGTCGTGAAGGGGTACTCTGCATTCCCCAAATCACCCGCATTACTGCAGCTTCACGATCAGATTGTTTAGTGTCATATCCAGGACACTTGTAGTGGGGGTACACTTCTGCAGATATGCAGTCGGTGTATTCCTCAGTCTCAGCCGACAAGGCAGGGGGATTTTTGCTATCAGCAGGCCATGGAGTAGATGATAATATGTTTTTTAAATGTACAAAAATAAACCTAGTGATTAGGTTGCCAAGTATATAAACAAACAAACAAACAAAGATTCTGTCTTTTGTCTATTTACATTTTTAAACAATTAGACCATGTGCTTGTAAAAAATGGACGATATATTTGTATTACTATTAAATGTTTTAATTTATTCTTGCATTCCGACATTTTTTCCTTCGTCTTCACTTAGCTTTCGGTCAATATCAAATGAATATTTCATGAAGCTAATATAAAACTATCAAAACAGGAGGATTTAAAAAAAAATGATTTGTTTATCATATCATGGATATTTTTAGTTATTTCTAAAGAAAAGGAAATGATGTCCACACACACACAAAAACACACAACATATATATATATATATATATATATATATATATACTTCGAACGAGCTGGATTCGACATAAAATCTATTTCTATGCGGAGTTTAATAACTTTTTATTCAGATTTTTTCTTATCCCTCACCGGTTGGTATACCAAATCAAGAGACCCTAGTCTATTCTATCTGTTACCCATAGCTGGAGGGAGAGTAACTGGATGAATTCATGGAAGTGCCCGTGGTGTAATGGTTATCGTCGCAGGATATGGACACGGCGACACGAGTTCAAATCCTTGATTGCATTTCACATAGCACTAATACCCTTGGGAAAGGTATGAATCCAAATATTCTCCCTCCAGCTATGGGTAAATAGTAGGACAGACTGGTTCTTCAGCCTTGGTGAGGCAACTAGTCTAGGAGAAGGAAAAGTCTGAATTGAAACCTGTTAAACTCCGCTTAAAAATTGACCTTGTGTCATATCCTGCCCGAGTTGAAGGGTTGGTAAATATGTAATTGGATGAATTGGATCCTTGTCCAAGGGTATAAGCGCAACGTGAATGCAAACAGCCTCGTAGAGGAGTTGAACTCAGATCAATATGTCCATTTACAAAGAGAGTTACCATTACACAGAGAGCGTATATATATATATGTATATATATATATAGTCATCCACAGACAGTTCTGTTTCGTTCTATCAGAACTCATCAGTGTGGCTAGACATATATATATATATATATATATATATATATATATATATATTACATGATACCTCCTAATAAATATATATATATATATATATAATATTACATGATACCACCAAATAAATAAATATATATATATGATATATATATAGATATGATATATATACATATATAATATTACATGATACCACCAAATGAATATATATATATATATATATATAATTCATGATACCACATAATAAATATATATATAATATGACATGATACCACCTTATATATATATATATATATATATATATATATGTATATAATACATGATACCACCTAATAAAAAAAAATATATATATATATCATATTACATGATACCACCTAATAAATAAATATATATATATATGATATATATATAGATATGCTATATATACATATATAATATTACATGATACCACCAAATGAATATATATATATATATATATATATATATATATATATATAATTCATGATACCACCTAATAAATATATATATAATATTACATGATACCACCTCATATATATATATATATATATATATATATATATATATATATGTATATAATACATGATACCACCTCATAAATATATATATATGTATATATATATATAATATTACATGATACCACCTAATAAGTACACATATATATACATATATATTACATGATACCACCTAATATATATATATATATATATATATATATATATATATATATATATATATTATGATATTTTTTATGAAGGCATTAAAAAACTTTGGGTAAAATTCTACATGTACACCCTGTCTAGATACTAGTTTTTTAAAACACTAACTTTTCTGAAAATAAGTGATAATTCTACATTGAATTAAAATGTGTAAGTGACCACCCCATCAAATGTAGATTTTTTTTGTAAATATTGCATATTTGTGCGTAAAAAAGGTAGTCATTCTGGTGTAGACAGTGCTGAGGATTCGAAAACCGTTGGATGTGTATAATGCTGATTACTAAGGCTTGGAAGCCCCACACTGATCATTTTAATGAACAAAGAACCCAAGCATTAGTTGCTCGTATTCAGGACATGATTGACAATGATTCCAATATGTCAATCTGTTTTTTTATCCAAGGTAAAGGGCCAATGTATATATCTAGCCCTGAAGTATACGAAAGGAAATAATGTCTTTAATTGCAATCATTTTGAGATGAGGCTTCTTAATCTGAGAATTAATTTTTTTTTATTGCGGACTTTTTGTCCTCATCTTGGTAGTTTTTGTGTTGTTTCTTCTTTCACTGCGTTTTCACTACGAAACAACACAAAAAACCACCAAGATGAGGACAAAAAGTCCGCAATAAATAAAAATTAATTCTCAGGAAATAATGTGTTGTAAACTTTTAAACAAACTCCAGCATTCCCTCCAATCAAACATGCTTTAGATTTTCCCAAATGCGAAAAATTTTCTTCCAGGATCAGGAGGTGTACTCATAGAACAACGGTTGACTTACTCTGTCTCCATAAGATGCACCGATAGTGATGAAAACCAATCACACAGCCCACATTATGGTGCTTGGGCAGGTCACTAACGATGGTAACGTTATGCCTGCATTGATCTTCTCAGATAGACTCACACTTAACCTGGAGGCCTACATTGTGTCTGAAAGAGATAGTGCTTTTCTGGATCAAGAGGGTAGCTATGGGTAACTGGACTCTGCGCTGAGCCACACAAGCAAAAGAACCCGGTGGTGACTGTCAAAAAATTTCCATAACCACATCACCCCTAACATCTGGCTTCCTTCCTCCCCAGATTGCAATCCATTTGATTATCATGTGTTGGATGAAGTTGAGCCATACGCCAAAAAAAACTCTGTGCAGTGACTTTGCGATAAACTGAAGGCTATGATAACGGCAGCATGCGCCAATTTAAAATGGGAAAGGTTTGCCGGAGATTCCAAAGTCGTTTGGAGGGTGAGATTGAACGCAATGACGATTTCTTTAAACAGATTTAGACCGAATCGTTGGCTTAATGGATAGAGTGTTCGCTAATGGCCCGGGAGACTGGGGTTCAATCCCTGGTTGAGTCATACCAAAGACTTAAAAAATGGTACTTGATGCTTCCTTCTTTAATAATCAGCATTATAAGGTACGTATCAAGGGTAAAATGGAGCAATCCAGAGACAAAAGGAATAGCGCCCTCCTCTGAAACTCGATATAGTTATTATTGAAAAGGAAGCCTTCTGGTCGCCCTCGACTACGGTCACCAACTTTATTTGAAATAGATTTAATCTGTAGAATTTCAAGATATTTTTATGTAATTTTGGTGAATATATCTGATAAACTGATATGATTTTTTAAAAAGTTTTTGCATAATGTAGAGGACAATTTATAGATCGCAAACACACACAGACACACATATATATATATATATATATATATATATATATATATATATTGTCATCCACAGACAGACTGTTTTATTCTATCAGAACTCTTCTGTGTGGCTAGACACGCAGGACGCTCGAAGCCGGGATTGAAACCTGTCCAACTTTACGTTAGACAAAGTTTCAGACCTCTCGGCCACCAAGCGGACCACGTTGGCTCAGGGAATTTTTAAGGTATTTATTTAGCAGGCTTTTTTAATAAAAAAAAGAGACATCTCCATACTAAATAGTTGTTCTCAGAAATCAGTAACATGTAACGTCTCGTGAACTGAAAATGACATCAATATGCGACTAGCAAAAGCATGGACTGCTATCCACAGGTTATCGATCATATGGAAGTCAGACCTATCCGATAAAATAAAACACAATTTCTTCCAAGCAGCGGTCGTGTCAATTCTACTGTATGGATGCACCACATGAACGATGACTAAGCAGGTTGAGAAAAATCTAGACAGGAATTGCACAAGAATGCTACGAGCTCTAGTGAACAAATCCTGGAAGCAACGCCCCACAAAACAGCAAATATACGGCCACCTACATCCCATCTCTAAAAACCATTCAAACTAGACAAACAAGTACATGCTGGATACTGCTGGAGAAGTACAGAAAAACTCATAAGCGATGTTCTATGGACCTCTTTATACGGACAAGCGAGTTTTGGACGACCAACAAGGACTTATCTACAACAGCCCTGTTCAGACACAGGATGTAGGTTAAAAAGTCTGTTGGAAGCGATGGATGAGAGAGATGAATGGCAAGAGAGAGTCAGGGATATCCATGCTAGCAGGGTGACATGATGATGATGATGATATACATATGCACACTATCATGCATATATAAATTGAGTTACATATACTATTAGTTTTAAAATGAATTTGACGGTAATTTTACAATCAATATGTACTGGACAATGATTTTATTATAAAAATGCATTGGACAATAATTTTACTGTAAAATGGAATTGGACAATGATTTTCCTATAAAAATGCATAGGACAATGATTTTATTATAAAAATGCACTGGACAATGATTTTACTATAAAAATGCATTGGACAATGATTTTATTATAAAAATGTATTGGACAATGATTTTACTATAAAAATGCATTGGACAATGATTTTACCATAAAAATGCATTGGACAATGATTTTACTATAAAAATTCATTGGACAATGATTTTACTGTAAAATTGCATGAGACACTGATTTTACTATAAAAATTCATTGGACAAAGATTTTACTATAAAAATTCATTGGACAATTATTTTACTATAAAAGGAATTGGGCAATGATTTTACTATAAAAATGCATTGGACAATGATTTTACTGTAAAAATACATTGGACAATGATTTTTCTATAAAAATGCATTGGTCAATGATTTTACAATAAAAATACATTGGTCAATATTTTACAATAAAAATAGATTGGACAATGATTTTACTATAAAAATGCATTGGACAGTGATTTTACTATAAAAATGCATAGCACAAAGATTTTACTGTAAAATGGAATTGGACAATGATTTTCCAATAAAAATACTTTGGACAATGATTTTACTATAAAAATGCACTGGACAATGATTTTGCTATAAAAATGCATTGGACAATGATTTTACTATAAAAATGCATTGGACAATGATCTTACTATAAAAATGCTTTGGACTATGATTTTACTATAAAAATGCATTGGACAATGATTTTACTATAAAAATGCATTGGACAATGATTTTATTATAAAACTGCATTGGACAATGATTTTACTATAAAAATGCATTGGACAATGATTTTATTATAAAACTGCATTGAACAATGATTTTACTATAAAAATTCATTGTACGATGATTTTGCTATAAAACTGCATTGGACAATGATTTTACAATAAAAATCCTTTGGACAATATTTTGAATATTGTACAATGATCTTATAACAAAATAATTGCATAATGATTTTACAATAAAAATGCACAGGACAATGATTTTATTATAAAAATGCATTGAACAATAATTTTATTATAAAAAATGCATTGGACAATGTTTTTACTATAAAAATTCATGGATTAATAATCTTATTGTAAAAATGCATTTTTTATTTTACAAATGCTTTGGACAATGATTTTATTATAAAAATGTGTTTGGACAATGATTTTATAAAAAATGCCTTGGACAACAGTCTTCCTGTTAAAATGCATTTTTCTATAATGATTTTTCTATAATAATACATTAGACAATATTTTTACTGTAAACCTGCTTGAAATAGATAAAGAGGAAATAATATAGATATGCGTGTTTGTTTTTCATTCCAGTATTAGAAAAAATAGAAACTAAATAAATTTAAAAAATCCAATTAAAATTGGCGCTAGTGAAATCGTAGAATGACTCGTGACGTAAATTGATTTCAAATCTCTTAAAAGGCGTTTTTGATACTTCGCTACAAACATGGCGGCCAACTGATTCTAAATAATTGCTAAGACATCAATTCAAATTCCATTTTATATTTCTTAATACCTTCAAGTCTTTTTTGTTATTGTTCTCTCTCTCTTTCTCCTTCCCACTCTCTCTCTCTCTCTCTCTCTCTCTCTATCTCTCTCTTCTAAATCCCAATTAGTTTTTTTTCTTTGTGTTGTCTTTCTCTGTCTCCCTGTCTCTCCCTCTCTCTCTCCCCTCTCTCTCTC
Organism: Sepioteuthis lessoniana; assembly: GCA_963585895.1. Classification (NCBI taxonomy): domain Eukaryota; kingdom Metazoa; phylum Mollusca; class Cephalopoda; order Myopsida; family Loliginidae; genus Sepioteuthis; species Sepioteuthis lessoniana. The sequence continues at coordinate 4,438,211 of OY757941.1, read as the reverse complement.
TCTCTCTCTCTCTCTTCTAAATCCCTATTGCTTTTTTTTTCTTTGTGTTGTCTTTCTCTGTCTCTGTCTCTCTCTTTCTCTCTCAATACCAATCATGTTTTCTTTCTTCATTTTCCTTTATCTCTCTTTCTCTCTCTCTCTCTCTCTCTCTCTCTCTGTCTCTCTGATTTTCTCCCTCCTTTTCTTTCTCTCAATCCTTATCTTTTTCTCTATTTCTCTTTCTTTCTCTCTCTCTGTTTCCCACCCCGCTTTATTTCTCACAATCACTATCGTTTTCTCTCTTTGTTTTTCTCTCGTGTTCTCTCTCTCTCTCTCTCTCTCTCTCTCTCTCTCTCTCTCTTTGTTCTTTCTCTCCTTTTTTCTCTATATTTCTCGAATGATGAAGATACCTATCATGTATTTATCAGTTTCTCTATTTCTCTTTCTTTCTCCTTCTCTGTTTCCCCCCCTCTCTCTCTCTCAATCCCAGTCGTTTTCTTTCTCTCCTTTTTTCTCGATATATTTTTTTAAATTCTCATGCTGGAAACAGATTACGCACTTACTCGAATTTAATGAGTATGCTATGAGAGCCCTGAAGTATTAAGTGTATAACAAAAGAACAGTGAGATTTGGTTTCCATAAAATGCTTGTCTGTTTGTTGTAATCTGGTCTAGTTGTTATAGATATGGCAGATTTGGGGTGATCTTTCTTGGGAGAAAATAAAATGGAATTTCTTCTGAAACTTTTTCCCCCGATCATTTTTTAAAATAATTTTGAACATACAGACCCTTAGTGAATCCACTGATTGCATCTCTGCAGAGGGTTAAGACTCCGGCTACCAACGAGTGTCCTGGATATGAGATAAAACGATCTGATGGTGAGACTCCAGTAATGCTGGAGCTTTGGGAAATGCGGAGTGCCCATTCATGGTCATCGCTCCCAGGTTTACTCAGGTAGTATCTGATAGGGTTCTATCGATGAGTCAAATAAAACTGTTTGACATTTAAAGTGTGAAAACAAATGAGTTATGATAAATTGAATTGACTGAAATAGAACTGTTTAATCATTTAAGTGTGCGTATCTATAAAATGTGTTTACAAATCATATATTTAATTTATGAATAAAACGAGAATTTGGCATTAAATACCCAGTAATGGTTGATATGCCTTAAAACAAAATCAAACCAAACCATTTTTATATTCAATATATAAGTATCTATAAAGAGGATTTGGCATTAAATAACCTACAATGGTTGATATGCCATTAAACCCAACCCAACGCTCTTTATACATATATATTAAATATATACGATTTGGTTTGGTTGGGTTTTATGGCATATCAACCATTGTAGGTTATTTAATGCCAAATCCTCTTTATACATATATATTAAATATATATAATTTGGTTTGGTTGGGTTTTATGGCATATCAACCATTGTAGGTTATTTAATGCCAAATCCTCTTTATACATATATATTAAATATATATAATTTGGTTGGGTTGGGTTTTATGGCATATCAACCATTGTAGGTTATTTAATGCCAAATCCTCTTTATACATTAAATATATATGATTTGGTTTAGTTGGGTTTTATGGCATATCAACCATTGGAGGTTATTTAATGTCAAATCCTCTTTATACATATATATTAAATTTATACGATTTGGTTTGGTTGGGTTTTATGGCATATCAACCATTGTAGGTTATTTAATGTCAAATCCTCTTTATACATATATATTAAATATATACGATTTGGTTTGGTTGGGTTTTATGGCATATCAACCGTTGTAGGTTATTTAATGCCAAATCCTCTTTATACATTAAATATATATGATTTGGTTTAGTTGGGTTTTATGGCATATCAACCATTGTAGGTTATTTAATGCCAAATCCTCTTTATACATATATATTAAATATATACGATTTGGTTTGGTTGGGTTTTATGGCATATCAACCATTGTAGGTTATTTAATGCCAAATCCTCTTTATACATTAAATATATATGATTTTGTTTAGTTGGGTTTTATGGCATATCAACCATTGGAGGTTATTTAATGTCAAATCCTCTTTATACATATATATTAAATATATACGATTTGGTTTGGTTGGGTTTTATGGCATATCAACCATTGTAGGTTATTTAATGCCAAATCCTCTTTATACATTAAATATATATTATTTGGTTTAGTTGGGTTTTATGGCATATCAACCATTGTAGGTTATTTAATGTCAAATCCTCTTTATACATATATATTAAATGTATATGATTTGGTTTAGTTGGGTTTTATGGCATATCAACCATTGGAGGTTAGTTAATGACAAATCCTTTTTACACATATATATTAGATATATAGGATTTGATTTGGTTGGGTTTTATGGCATATCAACCATTGGCGGTTATTTAATGTCAAATCCTCTTCATACATATATATTAAATATATATGATTTAGTGTGGTTGGGTGAAATTGAAGATTAATTAATACCAAATCCTCTTTTTACATATACATTAAATATATATGATTTGGCTTGATTTGGTATTTATGGCATATCAATCCTTTAATGCCAAATCCTCTACATACATATATATTAAATATACATGATTTGGTTGCTTTGTTTTATCAACCATTGTAGGTCATTTAATGTCAAATCCTTTTTATACATATATATTAATTATATGTTTTCTAAACACATTTTATTGATAGCATCTTTAAATGGGCCCGGGCTCATTTTTTTTTTTTTTGCACACAGTTAAATGGTTTCAATTATTTTTATCTAATATGAATAATTTTATTTACTATTTACGCACATTTAAATGTTTTCAACTACCTCTAACAATTCAAGGAAACATCGGTCATTTGTTTACACACAGTTAAATGTAAAAACAGTTCTATTTCTAACTATTTAGTTTAACATAAGTACTCAGTTTAAATGTCAAACAATTCTATTGGACCCATATAGCGGACCCAATCAGGTGCTACTACTCCCGGCCAGAGTGGATCTGGGAGCGATGACAATGAAGGAGTACTCTGCATTCCTCAGAGTTCCAGCATTACTTAAACCTGACCATCTTATTGTTTCGTATTATAGCAGGACACTCGTTTCGGGAGTCCTACCCCTCCGCAGAGATGCAGTCGTTGTATTCTACAACCCCAGCCGGCTGGGCCATCAAGTATAGAAAAAGAAGTAATATTTCTATTAGAATTATAGATAGGACCCGAGCCTCACCATTAGATTCAATTTAGTTTCATATCAAAGTCAATCGTTGGTAGAATTGGTTTTATTCCTCTACAGAGATGCAGTTGGCGTATTCTACAGCCCCAACCGATTGGGCTGATAAAAAATAAGAGAAAATATAATTCACAGAATATGAAGTTTGAACAAAAAAATAATTTTTTTGTCTTAAAATTAAAAAGTTTAAATTTAAATAAAGACGCATGATCTGGAGATATACCAGACGGAAACATAGATAGATAGATAGATAGATAGATAGATAGATAGATAGATAGATGGTTTGGTTTGTTGGGTTTTATGGCATATCAACCTTTGTAGGTTATTTAACGCCAAATCCATTTTTATGTAAATAATCTGTTCTATTTAAAACAATTCAGTTTAGCATAAGTACACAGTTTAATTGTCAAAAACATTTCTATTTCAAACTATTCAAGCAGTTATATGTAACAATTCAGCTAAGTGTAAATGCAGTTTTAATGTCGAAAAACAATTCTATTTGAAATGACTCAGTTAAGCATAAGCACACAGTTTAAATGTAAGTACGGTTTAATTGTCAAGAACATTTTTATTTCAAGCTATTCAGTTTACTCAAACAATTCAGTTTAGCATAAGTATGCTGTTAATTCTATTCAACCCATAGATAGGACCCTATGAGGTGCTACCACTCCGGGCCAGAGTGGACCTGGGAGCGATGGCAATGAAGGGGTACTTCGCATTCCCTAAAGCTCCAGCATTGTTGGAACCTCACCATCAGATTGTTTAGTGCCATATCCATGACACACGTTGGCGGGGTCTTACCCCTCCGCAGAGAAGCAGGTTACAACCCCAGCCGACTGGGCAAATAGATAGATAGATAGATAGATAGATAGATAGATAGATAGAAACTTTTTATGAAAGTTTGTGAAATAGGGAAATACGAGAAATATAGTAATTAGTGTTAATAAGAGAAGAAGAATCCCCGTCACAGAAAATATCAGGGATCAGCATCATCAACATCTAATTTTTTCAGACTCCCAAAAGAAGTCCTCACAAGCCCTGTCCCGCAGATGTCGAACGCAATGTTGATATTTTTACAAGAGATATTCCCGGACTCCCCCTGCTTAGTCAAAAGGTTGACAGCAGTTTCATTTAGGACCCTCGATAGATTAGATATGTTCTAACAGATTGTATAAGTAACCACCTCTGCTTTCTTATGGAGCTCAGCAGCCAGCTCTGAATTCAGTGTTGTCCTTTTTCTCAGCTGGTTATCTCACTAAGACGGGAAATCAAGAACATCTCTTTAAACATTACGGGTTTTTTTGGCTGATACAGTAAAGGTGTTTATAGAAAAAAGATAGCTCTTATGGAGTAATGGTTACCTTCGTGGGTGAAATGGTTATCGTCGTAGGAAATGGACACGGTGACCCGAGTTCAAATCCTGGACGATACTGTTTACATTTCTCATAACGCTAATATTCTTGGGAAAAGTATGAATAGAACAATTTTTCCTTCATTGGCAACTGACTGAGCTCTTTACCTTTTGGAATGGCACCCGATCCAAAAGGAAAACACTACATCCAAGAGTGTTAAACTCAGCTTAAAAATTGAATTTATGTCATATCCTGCCCATGTGGAGGGGTCAAGTACGGACACACACATAGATAGATAGATACATACATACATACATACATACAGATAGATAGATAGATACATACATACATACATATGAATAGATAGATAGATAGATATGAAATGAATAAGACAGATAGATAGATAGATAGATAGATAGATATGACTAGATTGAGATAGATAGATAGATATGAAAGGAATAAGATAGATAGATAGATAGATAGATAGATAGATAGATAGATATGAAAGGAATAAGATAGATAGATAGATAGATAGATAGATACATACATACATACATACATACATATGAATAGATAGATTGATAGATAGATATGATACATACATACATATTAATAGATAGATAGATTGATAGATAGATATGAAATGAATAAGATAGATAGATAGATAGATAGATAGATATGACTAGATAGATAGATAGATAGATAGATAGATATAAGGATGTCCCAAACGTAATGTCTGATTTTGAAGTATATGCTATCAATGAAAGCACTTTTGCCAATATGAATATTTGACCATTAACATAACCTCCATCGCAACCTAGAATCTCATTGGATCTATTGACGAGCTTATAGATTCCATGTTTTTGATGTCACGCTTTTGATTCAAAATATGAGACCAGATCGTATTCAATCTCTTCTCTTGATGTCAACTTAAGATGCTTCAAGCGGTTCTGTAATCCCCTAAACAAGTAATAATCAGAAGGAGCAAGATCAGGATAATATGGAACATGAAGCAATTTTTCCCAACCAAGCTCCTCTAAGATAGTTTTAGTCATTTGAGATGAATGCGGGTGAGCAGATGAGCATTATGGTGATGGAGCATGGTTCCCTTTCTGTTGACTAAGGTGAAACGTTTTTGTCCCAAGCTGCTTTCAGAAAATGAAGTCGATTGCCGTGGAGACAAGCGATCCTTCTTTGATTATTGTCTAACAGTTCGTAATGGACAATTCCTTGAATATCTTACCATACATTCAACATGAACTTCTTTGTAGGTCACAGTCATAAAGTGAAACGTCCAATGCTTTTAGGGGCGATGAACGAATAATAATAGAAGAGTACGGATAATATTATTATAATTTAAAAGAAAAAGATAACAAAAATATTCATTTATCATTCCTAAATAACAAGAGGCAATACCTTAATAAATATTGTCAAAAACATTCTTCTAGAAAATAGATCATTACATTCGTTCCACCTTGATTATATATATATATATATATATATATATATATATATGTGTGTGTGTGTGTGTGTGTGTGTGTGGTTAAGCAGCAGTCGTTTATTTAAGCATGTTTCATTTAATAATAAAGACAAATTTTGTCTATAATTTATTTGAGATCCTTTCAAGTTTTCTGATAAGTGTCTTAGTTTCAGGTTGGAATTAGTAGATGAATTTTCCAAAATTGTCCCGATAACTTCTACTGGACTTCTTGATAGAACCAACGTTGTATATTTGTTTAAATGTCCCCTGGGAGACCGTGTCTCCAAAGAAAATTGTGCGTATGTTGGTCTTACCACTACAACTTTTACCAGACAATTTACAATGCACCTAAATGATTCCAGTTCTATTGGCTTTCATGTTAAGAACCATTCTATTCCTAAATCCAAGTTTCGAAAAATTATTTTTAGAAACACCACAATAATCGCACACGAAATTGATAAGCTACGACTTTAAATCCTAGAAGCTATACATATAAAAACAAAAGACCTAAAATTGATAGAATTAGTTTTCGAAATAGCGACAATGTTTTGCAAAGCTTTTAGTTTGTTTGTTTTTTTTTCCGTATTCCTATAGTATTCTATTTCCGTTGATAGTGTTCCCTTTTTAAATACATCGGTTACCCTGTTTTATCCAACTCTGCGTTTCCATATTTTCGTTACGGTATAAACTTTCAAACGTTTCAAAACTCTTTTTAAAAAACGAACACACCTTACACAAGCAAGCAACCACTGATGATGGCCTATGAAGAGTCCGAAAGCGCCTGGACAATTTTGGGAAATTCATCTACCAATTCCAACCTGAAACTAAGACACTTATCCGAAAACTTAAAAGGATTTTAATACAGACAAAATTTGTCATTATATATATATATATAATGGCCATCATCATTAAATAAAACTGGTCTGTGTATGGTATTGTAGTTTTTGCTAAGTGCTCTCCATATAATAGCCGTATAATATCAGTGCGGTGTTTTTAATTCATCCTACTAAAGTAATTAGTAAGGTAAAAAGAATTTTAATTATTTGGCCATGTGCGCGTTTGAAGAAGATCAGATGAAAAAGTTGCAACTCACAGCTGTTTTCTTGAAATATATGGCCGGCATAGTAAATCAGCGATTATCTGTCTTTCAATAAAGAGTACCTCATTGTACTCACTTTGAGACCGTACTCACTTTTACACTGGCCTCTTTAAAATGAATATCAGTTTTTATGAAATCAAAACCCTGAAGAAAATACTATCTAAAAATTCCACTGCGAGAATTAGTGGCTTATTAAATGCCAAAGCCGTCCTCGAAAGACAATGGTGGTAACTATAAGTGAAGGGCTTTCAAAAGTGTTTTAGCCCAAAAGTGAATATGAGAGCGAGAATAGAGTTCGAACTCACTAACTACAAGGCTGCAATCTAGCACGTTAGACTCCCCTCGATTGCGTATGAGACAAACTACAGGGACTCTCCCCTATTGCGCATGACACAAACGACGGGGACTCCCCTCGATAGAGCATGAGACACACGACGGAGACTCCTATCGATTGCATATGAGACAAACCACAGGGACTCGCCCCTATTTCGTATGAGACAAACGACGAGGACTCCCCTCGATTACGTATGAGACAAACCCCAGGGACTCCCCTCGATTGCGTATGACAAAACCACCGGGACTCCCCTCGATTGCGCATGAGATAAACGACGGGGACTCCCCTTGATTGTGTTTGAGAAAAACGACGGGGACTCCCCTCGATTGCATAAGAGACAAACCACCGGTACTCCCCTCGATTGCGCATGAGAGAAACGACGGGGACTCCCCTCGATTGCGTTTGAGAAAAACGACGGGGACTCCCCTCGATTGCGCATGAGACAAACCACAGGGACTCTCCCCTCCATTGCACATGAGACAAACGACGGGGACTCCCCTCGATTGCGCATGAGACAAACCACGGGGACTCTCCCCTTTTGCGTATGAGACAAGCCTGACTTTGCTGTTGACATTAACTCTATGCATTCTTAAATGGCTGCTCAAACTTGATGTGAACCTACTGGTTTTGTAAAAAAATAGACAAGAATTACATGTAAGTTGCTGAGGAATGATCTGTGTAACATCAGTCTGCGATTGTTTTCTTTCATCAGATCACGTGCGGTTAAGCAAACAGATCCTATTGTAGATTAACAAACATTTTAGAGTTGAAAAGTGTTCTGGATCGAGAACAAATCTAATGAATCTCCTGTATAATGACAGTATCCCTTCTCGTTAATCCCAAACTTGAGGGATAAAGAAGTTCATGCCTTGACGGGAGGTATTTATCACAGTATAAGAGATTGTTCCAAGTACACCAATTACAATTGGTATCACCGTCACATCCATGTTCCACAGTTTATGAGCTTACTCTAGTAATGGTTGTTAACTTGAGTCTGAGTGTGAGCAAGTCTCTTCAAGTCTCCAGGAATCTTCTCGGGATTCTTGTCGATTTCAGGAATGCTGTTGTCTTAATGATCACTTCTTGTCCACCGTGTTTGAGTTTTCTAGTTTCTTTACCAATCTTTTCGAGATTCTTCCAAGTGCACCAAATACAAGTGGTATCACCGTCACCTTCATGTTCTAGAGTATTTTCAATTCTCGAGCACGATCTAGATATACATCTCTCTTTTCCCTTTTTTTAAAATTTTACTCCCTGATTATTATTATTATTATTATTATTTACTCTTTATACATTTTCACGCCACAACAATTGACGTTTACTGGGATGTAAGCGACAGTAAATCTCCTCAGTTCGTCTTGAATCTTACCAATATTCAAGATGATCTCAACAGTGCTTTGCTCAATAAATCTTCAATCTGTCCACTGATCTTCAGTACCCAGTGTCTTTTCCAGTCTCGTAAAGATAATTCGAGGCATTTCGATAATCGTTCACACCATCCTTACAATTATATTCCACTGGTTTTTCGGATCTCTGTGTAGGTCCTAGTACTTTTACATATTTTCGTGGTCAACTGAAAGAGAGAAGTCGACCGATAAATTATTATCTTCTTTTCAATTAACACAAGGTCCTTCTTTTCTGGTTCGGTTCGGTTTCTTTGTTTAATGGCATATCAACTCTTTTTAGGTTATTTAATGCCAAAGCCATTCTCCAAGAAGAACAGTCTATATATATATATATATATATATATATAAACAATCGGTAACATTAAGATAATAAATTTATTTCCATCCTGTTAAAAAGCATTGATATAAATCAATGCTCTGTAATATATGTACTTGGGTTATGTTATTTGAGATAATAAATGAGAAGTACAAATATTAACTTTAAAATAGGAATTTTATTCTTCGTATACAACGCCTTGTGTTGGCTAGAAAATGTCCGGCGGTCAACACGTGTGTTTAGTGTTTGGAATCTCTTCAGCAACTGCCTCCTCTTCTGTCTTGGGTCGTCTTCGGCAACTGCTACTATCTCCGCTGATTGGCCAGAGGGAGAGGGAAAGCGAGAGAGAAAAGGAGAGAGAAGGGAAGAGAGAAGAGTGAGAGGCAATGGATTCTGGGATAGCATTCCTTGGCCGCGGTGGAAGTAAGGACCAAGATTTCTGTTGAGTTAGTCTTGACTGCCCCATTTACTGACCTAAGTAAGGGAGGTGATACTACAGCTCTAAAGAATTAACAAGACTTCTTCAGATCAAACAAGAAAATGAATTAAAATAACTTTTAAGACTTTAAACGAAAAAGAAACTTATTTCTCCAATATAAACGTAACCCTTCCAAATTGTAGATCTTTTCAAAATTTTCCATTGATGGTTTGGTTTCTTTGTTTAGTGGCATATCAACCGTTGTAGGTTACTTAATGCCAAAGCCATTCTCCTAGAAGAATAGTAGTGGTACTATTTAACCCATAACTGGGAGGATAAGGGGGTTCAATACCTTTCCCCTAGGGTATTTGTCTGAAAGTGAACGTAATAACGCGACTGGAGTTCGAACTCGCGTACTACGACTCCGCAGCCCATCGCTTTAACCATTACACCACGAAGACACCACCATCGTCCATTGAATCTTTGGAGTTAAACGTCTATTTTTCCCCTTGCAAAAATATTTGGATAAAGCTGTTTGATTTATAATTAAGAATTAATGAGTAGAGTGTTCGCCAATGGTCTGGGAGACAGAGGTTCAATCCTTGGTCGAGTCATATCAAAGTCTTAAAAACTGATACTTCATACCGCCTTGCCTAACACTAAGCATTATAAGGTAAGCGTAAAGTGAAGCAATACAGAAAATAGAGTAGCACCCTCCCCCTACTCCTCTGGGTAGTAGCAATTGAAATGGGAGCCTTCGGGTCACCCTCGACTAGGTTGCCAACTTTACTTATATATATATATATATATAATTCTTAGTTATTATTGCGTCTATCATTGTCACAAATTCTTGGAACTGTGCCCGGTTCTTGGCACCAGTCAGTGCATCAGAGTTGGCAAAACAAGGTTATATATATATATATAATTATACTTGGTGCTGCAAACAAATGTTGTGGACCAAGAGGGTGCTGAAAATGCGTGAGATTATATAAACAATCATATATATATATATATATACAGACAAAAATTATTAGGGAAAAAAGTTACCAGTAAACCACGCTACCACCCATACACATCCTCACACACGCACAGAGTTAAAATAACTGTTAGTGAAATCCCAAACCACTCTAACACACACACAGAGACACACACACACAGACACACACCACAAAAATATATCAAATATCAATGAGGAGTAAAGCAGGCTAAGGTAAACATACTCAAACTGCAAACATGAATGAGTTCAAGTCTCATTGAATATCCTATTAACAAGGCCTTATGCCATATATGTCCTCTGACGAAAGCAACAAGCGGGAAACAAACATGTATGTAAGAACAAAATAAATAAATTCAAAAAATACAAATCTCTTCGGGAACCTACCATTTTGAAAAAATATATGTGTGTGTGTGTGTGTGTGTTTGTGTGTGTGTTTATATTATACTTGGTGCTGCAAAACAAACGTTTTTGGGGAAAGAGGGAGCTGAAAATGGGTGAAGTTAAATATATATATATATATAAGATGGCTAAAAGGGATGACATACACGAATGTTATTTTCATGTAGTTTATTATTTATTTTTTTGATGGTTTTTATTCATAAACAAACGTTTTGGGCCAAGAAGGTGCTGAAAATTATGTTATATATATATATATATATATATGTTATATTTATATATATATATATATATATATATACGTACACTTGGTGCTGCAAACAAATATCTTGGAGCAAGAGGGCTCAGAAAATGCATGATGCTTTATATATATATATATATATATATATATAAACGTGGTTGTGCAAACAAACGTTTTTGAGCAAGAGGGTGCTGAAAATGAATAAGGTAATATATACGAGGATCATTAAATAAGTTTCCAGACTTTTATTGATAGTACACACAAGTAATCTCCTCCGGCTGCAATACACTCGTTATACCATTCCAAAAACTTCTGGAAGGCCCCATGGAAGTCCTCTTCTGTGAGTGTGTCAATGACCTTCATCACAGCGTCTTCCATCTCCTCAATTGTCTCTTAACGACAGCCTCTGAGTTTAGGGAATTACCAAAAGTCACAGGGAGCAAGGAACTGTCTTGATGTCCTTCTTGATCAAATAGTCTGTGACAAGGATGGAATTGAGGACTGGTGCATTGTCCTGGTAAAAAAGCCACTGACCCGATTTCAGGAGTGCTGGCCTCTTCCCAAGGAATCTCTTCCTGAACTCCCTTAAAACCTCAACATAGTAACCCTAACCCTTTGACTTACTTACTTCTCCAACACCTCTCATCATCCCTCACAGACTCCCTGCCTTCCTTGAATCTCTTATGCCACTCAAAAACTGATGCTCGATTCATGCAAGATGGTCGAAAAGCAGTCTGAAGCATTCCATACGTTTCTGTGGCATTTTTTCTAAGTTTTAAACAGAGTTTTATTGCATACCGTTCTTCTAAAGTGTCCTCACGTCCAGATTTGCATTTTTGAAATTCACCAGCAGTAAAAATCAGGCTTTAGTAGGGTGTATTCCAATTAGTGCTGTAGCTGTTCATTTGAACCTGAAATCATAAAAATTGGTTAGCCATCTCATAAGATGTATAGCAATAAAATAGTGAATTTTCAAGAGTTTACGACAATTTTAAATGCCAGCGCAAAAAATTTCTGGAAACTTATTGAATTCACCACGTCTATATATATATATATATGTGTGTGTGTGTGTGTGTGTCAGTGTGTGTGTGTGTGTGCTTGGTACTGCAAACAAACGTTTTTCGGCAAGAGGATGCTGAAAATACATTAGATAATCTCGATATATATTTAACAAATATCTAGGTGCAAGAGAGCGCTAAAAAGGCGTTAGTATATATATATATATATATACATGGTACTGCAAACAAACGTTTTGGGACAAGAGGATGCTGAAAATGCATAAGATAATATATATATATATATATATATATATATATATATAAATTAGTGATGCAACCAAATGCTGTGGGGCACAGAAGGCCCTGAATATGCATGATATATATATATATATATATATATATATATATATATATATATATATATATATATATATATATAAAAAGATGGCCAAAAGGGTTTAGACATATAGGAATGTTATTTTCATGTTGTTCAATTCATTAACGTAAACTCTACATTCCTTGGTTTATAGTAAAAATAGTTGAGTGGTTATTGTTTTCAGTTGCCATTAAGGCGTGAAATGGCGCACATGATTTTTTTTTTCATTAAGACATTAAAAACAAACAGTAAATCTATCATAGCACTCTCACTTTGCAGATCTATCTCCATATTTTATTCATCATCTAGGGATACCTGAAGGCTCAAGTCTTTAAACATTGGTAACAGACAAATGAAGAGATTTCATATTTATTCGTTTTAAAATCGTCGCAATAACCAGGCGAGGACTGCATAACTTCAGAGTGAGGCTTCAAGGGTGTGTAACTCATCAGGGCATCTTTTGGAGGTGCGCGTTGTGTAATGGTTATCGTCATAGGAAATGGACACGGCGACACAAGTTCAAATCCTGGACGAGACTGATTGCATTTCACGTTGTACTGATACCCCTGGGAAAGGTATGAATCCAATTATTCTCCCTCCAGCTATGGGTAAATAGTAGGGCAGACTGAGTTCTCAGCCTTGGTGAGACAACTAGTCTAGGAGAAAGAAAACTCTGAATTCAAACCTGTTAAACTCCACTTAAAAAATTGACCTTGTGTCATATCCTCCCCGAGCGGAGGGGTTTGGTTAAATATGGTTACTCATCAGGGCAAGAATTTAGATGATACAATCTTTAAAACAAAGAGATAATAATTAAAAACAGCAAAATGGCAAATATTGTCCTTTTTTTTTCTTTCTTTCTTTTTTTTTTTTTTTTTTTTTTTTTTGTAAAATCAAATTTTGAATACGATCTATTTCGCTATTTTTATTTACGTTCCAAACCCAAGATATCATTCTGCTTAACCCTATCTTAACTTCGGAATAAGGCTTTTTGAATGTATAGCCCTTAGAGCAAATATTTCAACGCAACAATCTGAAAAAAAGACCAAAATGATGACTACAAGAAGAAAACAAAATAGTAAATACAATTCTTTCTGTTTTGGTTTGGTTTGTTTTGGTTTGGTTTTATGGCACATCAACCATCATCATCATCATGTCGTACCGCCAGCACGGATATCCCTGACCCTCTCTCGCCACTCCTCCTTATCATTCATCGCTTCTGGCAGGTCTTCAGGGCTACATCCCGTATCCTCACATAGCTGCTGTATGTATGTTCGAGCTGGTCGTCCTGCTTTTGCTTGGCCATATGCAGGGGTCCATAGGAGTACATCGCTTATGAGCTCGTGCTTGCTTCTCCAGCAGTGTCCTGCGTGTCTGGTTCGTCTAACTTGTATAGTTTTCGTGGTGGGAGGCAAGTAGCCGTATAGTTGGTGTCTTGTTCAATATTGCTCGCAACATTCTTGTGTAATTGCCGTCTAGCTTCTTCTCCAGCCGTTTAGTTAGCGTCCAAGTAGTATTTAGTGTCAAATCCATTTTTTATACATATAAACAGTTCTAATTCAAACCTTTCAGTTTAGTATAAGTATAGTTTTTTTGTTTACACACAGTTAAATGTCAAACCAGTTCAATTTTAAACAATTTAGTTGAGCATAAATACAAAATTTCAGTGTCAACAACAGTTCTGTTTCAAGCAATTCAGTTTAACATAAACCTACAGTTTAAACGTCAAAATAACTATATACCGAGCAATTCAGTTTATCATAAGTACACAGTTTAGTTTTTTTTACCCATATATAGGAGCCTATAAGGTGTTATCACTCCGGCCCTGAGTGGACCTGGGAGCGATGACAATGAAGGGATACTCTACTTTCGCCAAAGCTCCAGTATTGCTGAAACCTCACTATCAGATTGTTCAGGGTCATATCAGGACACTCGTTTGTGGGGAGGTCTTACCTCTCTGCAGAGATGCTGTTTGTGTGTTCTACAACCCCAGCGGACTGAGCAATTTACTGTTTTCTCAAACTTAATTCATAAATTGAAATCATATCAGAACTTATGTAATATAATTGCCGAGTGATTTCGTTTTATATATCTTGCCTTTATGTTTAGTTAGGCTGAGAACCTTTCGCTTAGCGCATGGGTTAGTTAAGTGCAACATTAACGCAGGTGTTAACGCGCGCTCGGAGAGGATGTGTCATTCAGACATGTCAAAATAAAAATCCCAGATAGTAATTGAGACCAGGGGATGTGAGTGACGTCATGCACCGGAAGCTTGGGCTGAGATTTGAGAAAAAGCAGTGAGTTGAGTTCCAGCCTCCGAACGAGGGAGTTGAGATTCAGACCTGGGCGAGGCCAGACGAATTTGTGCGCTACGGGCGCCGCGCGTTGGTTGGGTTGAACGCTGACGATGTAAAAGCAGTCAGCATTGAAAGATTGTGTGTGTCTCTCTCTCTCTCTCCTTATGTCGAAATACCTTTTAACTCAAAATGGTGAATAAAAATTTTGTGAATGTCGTGTAATTCGGATTCCCTATATCTATTTCACACATCCGTATATTATGGGAATGTTACACTTAAATATTATTAGTGTTTGGTAGGAATACTTGAAACCATTTACAGGTTTTCCCATTATTTGTATAAAGGTGGAATCACTTGAAAATACATAAGAAATCTGCAAGATGAGATTTCAGAAGTACACTGATAGTCCAGCTAAGCATGTAAACGATATAATCTTTAAAACAAAAGGCTGACAATAATAAACAAAATGTTAAACATTGTTATTTTTTATCGTCTTTTTATTATTTATGTTCCAAACCTGGGATCTCTCTCTCTCTCTCTCTCTCTCTCTCTCTCTCACACACACACACGCATACACACACACACACAATATATATATATATATATATATATATATATATATATATATATGTACAATATTACATTGCAATACAATATACCCTTACTTATATACCCATTGTGATTCTGGTCTACCATAATATAACTGTTTAAATACGCTTACAAATTAAATCTTTATTTATTTCCCTCGACATGCAATGATGATATTTTGTTCTTTAGATAAAGTCACCTACACATACAGAAATAAAATGATGTAGCGAAATATTAAGATACACCTACGAATTCACATCCGCTTATACAACGCGCTGCGTTTGTAAATTCACTTAAACTCATACAAACACACATTAATACGCAACTATAACCCACACACACACACACACACACACACACAACGACACATAAATAATCATACAAAATCTCAACGGTTTTTGACTGAATTTTTTTTTGATTTTCGATTCATTTCATTTTCTTAACTGCCAGATAATTGTTTTTTTGTAAAAAAAACTCCATGAAACCCAGGGGTTGCAGTCTAAATTCCATGAATTAAATACACATACACATACACACGCACACATATATATATATATATAATGTATATTTATTTATATTATTATATAATAGCTCTATCCTAGATATTGAGCACTCTCCATATTATATTGCACTTGGTTCGACACAAACCCACAAAGTGATTAAGTGACAACCAACACTTTTATGATATGTATATATATATATATATATATATATATTCTTATTTACCTACCTCTCCGCACGAGCAAGAGGTGACAAAATGTCAATTTTTAAGCGGAGTTTGAATTCAGTGTTTTTCTTCTCTTACACCGATCACCAAACCAAGGTTAAAGAGCACAGTCTGTCCTACTATTTACCTATAGCTTAACTGCTTCCTCTATCGATTAAACTTAGAATGTACTGTACACAGGGGAGTTTATATCTACAGAAATTGGCTTGCATTTTGCACCAGACTATTCCGCAATATCCCGCTGAGTAATCTAAGTCTGGGGACGGGGTTCCAGCGCTTGGTTGTGGATGGGTGGTTGGCTGACCTGGGGTGGGGCAGAAATGCTAAAGTCCAGACGGGTAACTGGTGGGTGGTCTCGTGCATTGAAAGCTGGGGTTAATTGGTCTGTGCGTTGCTGAACATCAGGTGGTAAGAATTATTAAGTGAATGTTTGGACGTGTAAGGTGGGTCAGTCGAATTTTTCTCCATCTTGAAACCACCGGAACCAACATGCCACCCAATCCCTAACTCACCAATATCTGGAACAACTTGATATCATCTGCGATAATAGATTTACCAATAGTACTTCGACTTTCTTACCCTTTTCTTGATATGAGCGGCTATAGTGATATTGTAAACGGGAGGTGCCCGTGGTGTAATTGTTATCGTCGTAGGAAATGGACACGGCGACACGAGTTCAAATCCTGGACGAGACTGATTGCATTTCACATAGCACTAATACCCTTGGGAAAGGTATGAATCCAATTATTCTCCCTCCAGCTATGGGTAAATAGTAGGACAGACTAGGTTCTTCAGCCTTGGTTAGGCAACTAGTCTAGGAGAAGGAAAACTCTGAATTCAAACCTGATAAATTCCGCTTAAAAATTGACCTTGTGTCATATCCTGCCCGAGCGGAGGGGTTGGTAAATAGGGTAAATAGGATAGTGATATTGTAAACGTTGTGCCCTGAGCGGCAATAGTCGAATTTATGATGCAGTGCCGCGTGAAAATGTAATCAAATTCATTTACGACTATAATTACTCTAAATCACTGCTAGATCACCGAAGTTAAGTAATGAAAAACCTGTTCAATATGTAGTTGGGTAACCATTTAGTCACATCAGGTATCGTAAGTCTGCCAGATTAAGAAAAGCAAATATTTCCTGGGTCATTGGCCTAATGAATAGAGTGTTCGCCAATGTTCCGGGAGACCGAGGTTCTTAACCGTTGTCGTAGTCGATGGTATCCCGAAGGCTCCCTTTTTGATAGCTACTACACCAAGGTGTAGGGGGGTGTTACTCCTTTCCCTGGATTGCTCCTCTTTACCCTTGAACCTTACCTTATAATGCTGTGTTTAGTAAGGTAGCCTCAAGTACCATTTTTTGAGTCTTTGGTTTGACTCGACCTGGGATTGAACCCAGGTCCCCCGAGCCATTGGCGAACACTCTAACCATTAAAGTGGAGCAATCCAAGGAATTGAGTTGCGCTCTCTCCTACACCTCGGCGTAGTTGCTATCATATCCTATTGACCAACCCCTCCGCTCGGGCAGGATATGTCACAAGGTCAATTTTTTTAAGCGGAGTTTAACAGGTTTGAATTCAGAGTTTTCCTTCTCCTAGACTAGTTGACTCACCAAGGCTGAAGAACCTAGTCTGCCCTACTATTTGCCCATAGCTAGCGGGAGAATAATCGGATTCATACCTTTCCCAAGGGTATTAGTGATATGTGAAATGCAATCAGTCTCGTCCAGGATTTGAAATCGTGTCGCCGTGTCCATTTGCTAGGACGATAACCATTTCACCACGTGCACCTCGGTGTAGTTGCTATTGAAAAGGGAGCTTTCGGGTCACCTTCGACTAAGGTCGCCAACTTTACTTTATAATTTAGATATAATACGTAAGTAAACAAATAAATAATAACAAGAATTATAGTTGAGTTCCTGAAGCTGTAGCGTGTGCAACTTTCATTGAATTCTTAGGGTAGTGCTGTGTGTAAATTTTGTTGAATTCCTTTACGATCTAAAATACAGTTTTAAGTCGTGATGAGCCGATTTAATGCTTAGATCGTTTGGTTGGATTGGGTTCGGTTTTATGGCATATAAACCTTTGTAGGTTATTTAATGCCAAATCCATTTTCATTCAAATAAACAGTTCTATTTCAAATAATTCACTACAGCATAAGTACGCATGTTTATTTTTTTACAGTCTAATTGAAAAACCATTTCTATTTCAAGCTATTCAGTTTAGTCAAACAGTTCTAATTCAAACGATTCAGTTTAGCACAAGTATGCAGTTTAGTTCTATTTAACTATATATATATATATATATATATATATATATATATATATATATATGCAAATTTCATTAAACATAATAGACACTTTATGCCTACATATTTTCTTCTGAATCCGTTCGAATTCCCGTATTACTTTTATCGTATTCGGGGGGAATTGATTTAGGTATTGTCCATAGTTGTATGTATCCCTAGTACTTTCTGCCCGACTTTGGGCATATGTTGGTTTAACCTCAACTACCCTATCGAGGAGACTTACAATGCACCTTTCTGACTCAAGTTCTATTGCTCAGCATTTTTTTTTCAAAATATATATATTGTTTTTCCCCCTTGACAGTGATTCGTTGTATATTTTCATCTTCAAATCACTTGCCAGGTTTTTTTTACCATAATTGTTATTATTTGATATATATATATATATATATATATATATATATGTGTGTGTGTGTGTGTGTGTGTGTAGCAGGCAGCTACAGCGCCACCAATGCCAGAGGTGAATCGGGTATTACAACCTTCTCCAACAAGCTACCTTCCCTTGTCCGACGTATTCCCAAACACAACGTTCTAATCATCTGTGGGTGCCTGGAAACTCTTATAGGCAAGAATGAAAATGATAAATTTGGCTTACACAACTAGTCAAAGAGAAATGTTGAATATCAAGCAGATTTTTTCATTTGAGAACAGTCATTCCTGCCTAAACACAAAATTCCAAAAACTGGAGGAAAAACTATGCCCCTACTCCAACCAAATAACACTTAATCACAACTAGATTATATACTTATAAACAAGAAGTCAATGAATAGTAAAGGAAAATTCCTCTTTTGAAGGATACTCCTCTTTCGATCACAGAATCGTCACAGCATAGGTACGAATGAGTATCTTTACGCAGGAATAAGAAACAATGAAAACCACACGTTACAACTGGTTCTTACTGACCAATAAAGATATTAGCAATACATATACGCTTACTGTAAGAAAGAAATACACTTTGGGGATATCTAAAAGACACACTTCCTATGACGAATATAAAAATTTTGTCTCTACTCATATGTAAGCAGCAAAGTGCATACCAACCAAAGCAAAAGTCAAATGCAAAGTTCCATGGGAGTCACATCTAGTTTAGAGAAAATGAGTCAAGTTAAAAAAAAAAGGATCCTCACTCAGTAAAAGAAATCCAACATATGTCAACGCCCAGAAACCTAAGAAAGACTTGAAAAAAACTAACCAACACAGACCAAAAAGATCAATTAAAATATCTTTAAGATCAAATCAAAAACTCAGGCAAAGATAGACAATCATGAATAGGATAGCAGACCGTAAATGAAGTGAGTTGAAAGAAGAACACATTGAGAGCAAAACTGAACGCTGTCAACCAAGAAGAAAGACTTCAGAAGTGGAAAGAATATTTCAGAATCTGGTCAGAAGCCTTTCTGAAATCATTAACAAACCTATAAAAAATTATTGAAAGCCAACAAAGCATCAGAATACGAGAGTTTACTGACGAAGGACTTGACGCAGTATCGTAAAAAAATTAAAAACAAAAAATCTGCAAGCCTTTACATATAAAAATTTATTTCTAAAAAATATCTAGCCAAACACGTACTGCACTTGATTTCGCCAGAGTGGAAAAGGAAGAAGTAATCCCAGACTGTGCGGTACCAAAAAGTAACGTCCTCTTTTTCAACTACTATTCAGACCCTCAGTACGAATTCGGGGATCGAACAGTAAAGGCACGAAAAACTTAAGCTAGCAGATGGCTTAAATGGAGCTTCCCAAGAAATAAAATAAAATTGAACATAAGTCGACCACTGAAATTCTACCACGTTAAACGACTGAAAGAAAATTCAACCGATAATTCTTCTGAAAGAACTTTAAAGAAGACTCGCAATTTAAAGAACTCTGAAACATTTCTACAAAACAAAACAAAAAGAAAAGAAAAATACTCAAATTCAAAGAACCTTGTTTACCGGACACTCACTCAGATAAGTCCCAGGTAATTGCACTAATATTTGCAACATTTCATCTTTTCTATCCCTTTCTTTCTTGTTTCTTTTGTATAAAATTCCCTTTATTGTCTGTGTTATCTTTTTGAATCAGTATCCGAATTAGAGAACTGCGGAATTTACCGTTTAATGGCACCTTAAATCCCCCTAAAAACATTACCCACTACTGTTCGTAGATTTCTTTTAAGCATTTGATTCCATACACAGAGGAAATATGCAGAAAAAAACTACTTGTATAAGTTTTCGGTAAAGAAACTGTTATCGCTCTTACTATGCTTTACAAAAACATGCAAGCAATGGTTCCGTCACCCGATGAAGACACAGACATCTTTGACATTGTTGCTGGAGTCTTACAAGGAGATACACTAGCACCATATTCGTTTATACAATGCCTAGACTACGTACCCCGAACGCCAATACATCTACTAAAAGAAAATAGTTTCAAATTAAAAAAAAAGATAAGATGTAGATGATATCCTACTGAAACTAAGAGATATGCTAACGATGCAGATGATCTAGAACTTCTTGCGAATGAACCAGCCCAAGCAGAATCATAACAACGTAGCCTAGAGCAAGCAGCAGGAGGCATTGGCCTCAACATAAACGCAAATAAAACAGAGTATATGTATCTTGAACGAAAATGAACCATCTCCACTCTAAGTAACAAGCCTCCACAATAGGTAGACCAGTTCACGTACCTGGACAGCAACATCTCATCTGCTGAAATTCATGTCAACATACGTCCAATGAAAACGTGGAACGCTATTGACACTTATGAAAATCTAATCTACCTGATAAAGTAAAACGGGATTTCTTCCAAGCTGAGACTGTGTCCATACTGCTACATGGATGCACCCCAAATATGGTAACAAAATACATGAAGAAAAAGCTACATGGAAACAACACACTTATGCTGCATACTGTCTTGAATAAATCCTGGAAGCAACATCCCCCCCAAAAATAGCAGTTAAAGGGCCATGCGCTTCACAACTTCCAAATCAAGTAACCAAGACGAGTGCTGACCGACAGCAAGGACTTACAACGGTTTTGTGCGGACACAGGAGGCAATCTAGAAAACCTAGTAGGAATGGATGGTGAAAGAGAGAGTCAGGGAACTCTGTGTTCTCAGAACGACTTCATTATGATGATTATGATATGTATATATATATATATATATAACTGTCTAATAATCAATCAGTGTACCTTTCAATCAGAGGATCTATCTATTAATCTATCTCAATTTGTTAATATCTCGCAATCAAACAAGATATATATACGCATATATATATATATATATATATAAGTGTGTGTGTGTGTGTGTGTGTGTGTGTGTGTGTGTGTGTGTGTGTGTGTTGTAACAGGCATTATTAAGTAGGAAGATACGTAACAAGGCCTATATATATATATATATATATATATATATATATATAACTGGAAATAAATCCGACAGTATGAAAATTTACTTAGACGAAAAAAAACAAACAAAGTCTTCATCACACAAATTTGAAATAGAACGTTACAAACATTCTCACTTTTTTTTTTATTCATTTGATAACTCAGACGACCTGTTGAAGATCTAAAAACCGGAAACAATTCAATAAATACAATCAACCTTTGAAGATATTGTGTTTTTCATCCTTGTACAGTTTCACACACACACACACATATATATATATATAACAATGCAATTTTTACCAGCAGTTGTTAACAAAGTTATGAATATAAATTGCAATTTTATATACTGAATACTGTGTATTTATGCACATAAACACACACACACATTCATGTACCGATTATGTAATATATATATATATATATATATATATATATATATATAAGTTTTAAAAAATTTCAATGATTACTTAGGAAGTAGCGTCTCATCAACCGAAAAAGACATCGACACACGACTAACGAAAGCATGGACAGCTATCAATAGGCTCTCGATCATATGGGAATCAGACCTGACCGATAAAATGAAACGCAGTTTCTTCCAGGCAGCGGTCGTATCGATACTGCTATATGGATGCACTACTTGGACGCTGACAAAAAGACTTAAGAAGAAACTAGACGACAATTACACAAGAATGTTGAGAGCAATATTGAACAAGTCCTGGCGGTAACACCCCACAAGACACCAACTATACGGCCACTTGCCCCCATCACGAAAACTATTCAAGTTAGACGAACCAGACACTCAGGACACTGCTGGAGAAGCAAGGACGAGCTCATCAGTGATGTACTCCTATGGACCTCCGCATATAGCCAAGTAAAAGCAGGACGACCAGCTCGATCATACATACAGCAGCTATGTGAGGATACGGGATGTAGCCCTGAAGACCTGCCAGAAGCGATGAATGATAGGGAGAAGTGGCGAGAGAGGGTCAGGGATATCCGTGCTGGCGGCACGACATGATGATGATGATGATGATATATATCAGTTCACATACATACATACCAAGATATATAGACACACGCACACACCAGCACGCGCGAGCACACACACACACACACTCACACACACATTATTCATGTTAAAACATTATTGGAATCGAAGACATCTATCCATTCACCCCAAAAAGACAACTTTAATTTTAATGATTCACGCATCAAAATATTTTAAAATGCATTGATTATTTAAAAAATCGATTAGAATATACATTCATACACATATTTTCTCATTCAATCTCATATAATTTATTCATAAAAATAATGATGATGATGATAATGATAATACCCGAATACACTTACCGAGATGCCAAATACAGAAAACCACCGCCCCCAAACGAACTGAAAGGCAAGGTAATCGAAAAAGAAAGTGAAAAGAGAGATAAGAAACCAGACCTTGCTAGAGTACTATAAAACTAAGGAGCATGAAGATGACAATGATACCAATTATAATTAGTGCATTCAGAATAATCCCCAAAGGTTCCGTAAAGGGATTGGAAGACTTGAAAATCAGAGGAAAAGTGGAGAGTATCCAGACTACATCATTATTAAGTTTAGCAAGAATACTGAGAAGAGTCCTGGTGACATGAGGAAACTTACTCTCATTCAAATTCTGGTGAAAACCATCAGCTAAATCTGGCGTGAAATACTGTCAAAGGAATGCTATGCGGTGACAGAGACGAAACGATCAATCACAGAATAAGCGAATGCAGCAAATTAGCACAGAAGGAGTATAAGACGAGAAACGACTGGGTCGGCAAGGTGATCCACTGGGAAATGTGCAAGAACTTTAAGTTTGACCATAATAACAAATGGTATATGCACGACCTAGCACCTGTCCTAAAAAATGACACACAAACTCCTATGGGACTTTGAGATACAAACGGATCACCTAATCTCGGCCAGAAGACCAGACCTTATAATAATCAACAAAAACAAAAGAATTTGCAAAATTTTCGACTTAGCTGTCCCGGCAGACCCCAGAATAAATCTGAAGGAATGTGAAAAGAAGGATAAGTACCTCGACCTTGCTAGAGAATTGAAAAAGCTGAGGAAAATGAAAGTGACGATTGTACCAATTGTAATTGGTGCTTTTGGCACAATAACTAAAGGATTATTAAAAGGCCTGGAGGACTTGGAAGTTGGCGGACGGGTAGAGACTATCCAAATGATAGCATTACTGAGGACGGCCAGAATACTGAGAAGAGTCCTGGAGACTTGAGGATACTTGCTGTCACTCAAATTCCAGTCAAAAACCATCTGCTAATACTGATGTGAAAAACTCTAAAGGAATAATAATAAACTTCTCTGGGATTTTGAGATACGAACGGATCATCTAATCTCGACCAGAAGACCAGATCTAGTAAAAATCACCAAGAAAAAGTGAACTTGCCGAATTGTGGACTTTGTTGTCCCAACTGACCACAGAGTAAAATTGAAAGGAGACAAAATAAGCGATAAGTACCAAGACCTTGCTAGAGAATTGAAAAACTGTGGAACATGAAAGTGACGGTGATACTAATTAAAATTGGTGTTCTTAATACGGTGACCAAAGGATTGGTACAGGGCTGGTGGACTTGGAAATAAGAGGACGAGTGGAGACCATCGAAACCACCGACTTATTAAAATCGGCTAGAATACTGAGAGTCCTGAGACTTGAGGAGACTTGCTGTCACTCTAATTCCAGTGAGAAACTATCAGCTAATGCTGGTATGGAAAACTCTCACGGAATATGGTACATGCACAACCCAGCACCTGTCCTAGAAAATGACACGCACAAACTCCTGTGGGACTTTGATATGCAAACGGATCACCTAATCTCGGCCCGAAGACCAGACCTTATAATAATCAACAAAAAAAAAAAAAAAAAAAAAAGAAAATCTGCAAAGTTGTCGATTTTGCTGTCCCGGCAGACCACAGAATAAAACTGAAAGAATCTGAAAAGAGAGATAAGTACCTTGACCTTGCTAGAGAATTGAAAAAGCTGTGGAACTTGAAAGTGACGATTGTACCAATTGTGATTGGTGCTTTTGGCTCGGTAACCAAAGGATTATTAAAGGGCCTGGAAGATTTGGAAGTTGGCCGCCGAGTGAAGACAATCCAAACAACAACATTATTGAGAACGTCCAGAATACTGAGAAGAATCCTGGAGACTTGAGGAGACTTGCTATCACTCAATCTCCAGCGAAAGACAATCAGCTTACGCTGATGTGAAAAACTCTGATTAATAAGTATAATAATGATAATTTGCGCACAATTATTATTATTAGGAACCAAGATTGGAGGAAAGTCTCGATAGAAAACGAAAAGGTAAACAAATTATCAGCAAATATCCCAATGGACAACATCACTGAACAAAACGTGCTAATTTATGCTGGAGCGAAACTAGTCTGTTATGAAAATCGGTTTCCCCTAAAAGAACACGAACAGAAATACAAAACCCGGATGGAAAATTAGGCAAGAAAAACAGGTAAAGAAATTGGGCCAACAAACGAGAGTGCTAAGGAAGGAAAAACACACGAGGATATGTTGGGATGAAAAGACCAAAATAAAACAGTCGACACGTCTTACATTACAACTTGAAGAGTTTAATCAAAAGATATATCGGCGAAAGAGGGATGACTTAAAAGATACCGAGACAGAGACAAGCATACAAGTAAAACAGGATATTCCAAAATAACGAAAGAAAATTCTACCAAGTAGGAGTAGAATGTACCAAGATCAACCGGCAACTGGATGCAAACGAAACAAAATAGTTTGGGAGCAAAATATGGGAATGAAAAATAACAGAAAAGTCGATTAAATAAATAATATGATAAAAGAATTACGAGGACTCGAAGAAGGTCTTGGTCTGAACACACACCGAAAAATGCTCAGAGAAATACTCAAAAAGTAACATGTTGGAAAACTCTAGGCCATAGTGGCATACACGGAGTTTGATTCGTTGGGTTTTATGGCATAGCAACCTTTGTAAGTTATTTAAATAATCAGTTCTATTTCAAAGAATTCAGTTTAGCAGGAGTACACAGTTTAATAGTTAAAAGCATTTCTATTTCAAGCAATTCAATTTATTCAAAGAATTCTACGTCAGCTAATTCAGTTTAGTATAAGCACAGAAGTTTTATAATAAACAATTCAGTTTAGTGTAAGTACAGTTTCAATGTCAAAAACAGTTCCATTTAAAACAATTCAGTTTAGCATAAGCACGCAGTTTAAATGTAAGTACACATTTCTATTTCAAGCTATTCAGTTTAGTCAAACAGTTCTATTTCAAACAATTCGGTTTAGCATAAGCTGTCGGCGTATTCTACAGCCCTAGCCGAATAGGCAGGCATACATGGATTCTGGTTTTTAAAATTTACATCCGTCAACGACAGACTTTCTCTTCAACCAAGTATATACCATGAAGAAGAAAATATACAAGAAGAGATGGCGAAGAGAAAAACTAGCCTGATCCAAAAACACCCTTAAAAGGAACGCATATGGACCCATATCGTGTCTAACTGTGATCAGAAAATACCTAGCCGCACGAATTAGGGAGGAGATATATCCCTCATTTGTATGCTATTTCCCAATAAAACAGAAAGAATGCCACAGGAAAACAAGAGAAGTCAATGATTTACTGCACACTGATCAGCCCATCTTCGAGGAGAGCAAAGTGAGTGGAAATTTACTAAGATTTTTGCTTAGATGTGGCACAAGGCCATATGAAAGGGGCACCCAATGAGACTCGAACTCACTCGTGTAGGTTTACTAGTCGAGCTTGCTAACCCTTACACCACCGGAGGCGCCTGAGGAGAGCAAAGTGAGGCGAAAAAATGAAGCCATGGCGTCATTGACTACAAAATAATCAATGACGCCGACTTCCTGGATAGTCGATTACTGAAAGTGTAGAAGATATCCGACAAATTCATAAAATTCATCATGGAATCCACGAAAAACTGGTTAAACAACTGGAGAAAAAACTTTAGCTAAGGTGAAAATCCAGAAAGGCACCATCCAGGGAAATGCGCTTTAGCAATTACAATTTTTGATTGCAAGGATGCCACTCAGTTATATACTTAGAAAGTGCACTAAGAGCAACAAATTAACAAAATGAAAAGAAAGAATTAGAAATTTTATGTATATGAATGACATCAAGTTGTTTGCAAAAGATGAAAAAGAATTGGAGACTCTGATACATTCAATAAGAATATACATCCTGGATATAGGAATGGAATTGAAAAACGTGTTATGCTCTTAATGAAATGTGAAAAAAAAAATTAATAACAGAAGAAATAGAATTGCCAAATCTTGACAAAATCAGAAGATTTGGAGAAAAGGAAAATTACAAGTACTTAGGAATACTGGAAGCGGATACCTTCCAATTAGCGGAGATAAAATAAAAATAAAAAGAAATCAGTATATCGGGAAAACGAAAAAAATTCTCAAAATCAAGCTTTGCTGCAAAAATCACATCAAAGAAATAAAAACTTGAGCAATTCCCCTTGAAAGACACATTGTTAAATAAGTAAAGTTGGCGACCTTAGTCGAAGGTGACCCCAAGTCTCTCTTTTCGATAGCTACTACCCCGAGGAGTAGGGGAAAGCACTATTACTTTCCCTGGATTGCTCCACTTTACCCTTGATCCTTACCTTATATTGCTGAATGTTAAGCAAGGAAGTATCAAGTATCATTTTTTGAGTCTTTGGTATAGCTCGACGTGGGATTCAACCCAGGTTTCCTAGACCACTGGCGAACACTCAACCCACTGACGAATAATATGAGACAAATTAATGATTGACAAAGCAAGTAGAATTAGGAAGATGATAAAGATTTTTAGTAATGATGATTGATAAATCAACTCCATTATGACACGGGGTGTGTCTTCGTGGTGTAATGGTTAAAGCGATGGACTGCGGAATCGTAGTACGCGAGTTCGAACTCCAGTCGCGCTATTACGTTCACTTTCGGGCAAATACCCTTAGGAAAGGTATGAACCCCCTTATCCTCCCAGCTATGGGTTAAATAGTACCAGTACTGTTCTTCGAGGAGAATGGCTTTGGCATTAAATAACCTACAAAGGTTGATATGCCATTAAAAACAAAGAAACCAAACCATCCATTATGACACGAAGGATAATGATAAAAAATTAATAATTATTATGGGTACAAATCACACAGTAAGGCCGTTGAATAAATGAAGTTTTCAAATGTTTTCGAAGAAATAAATTGAAAGTATTACTTTCGAAGTTATGTGTGTACAAATTTAAGGTATCGATGAAAGAAACACATACGAGAATTTGGCATCGTTTCACTTCTGTGAAGAGGACCGAAAAACTTCGACACTTTGTTCACGCCAAAAGAAGAAATATTTTTTTATCGATCATGGTTCGATAATTTAAGTCTTACACAAGCTTATCGCTCAGAAAAGCTTTTTTTTTTTTTTCCTTTTTACTAGTTTTTTTTTTTTTTGTCATGTCAATAAAGTAAAAAAAGAGGTTTCTTTTTTTTGTTATCTAACATATGAAGACAAAAAATAAAAAGACATTCAAAATCTAAATAAAATTTTATTGCTTAGTCGGATGAGGCTGTAGAATACACTGAGTGCTTCTCTGCATTAAAGTAACCCACCCAACGCCCAACGTGTGTCCTGCATAGGACACTAAACAATCTGATGGTGAGACTCCAGTAATACTGAAGCTTTGGGGAATGCTGAGCACTCCTTTATTGCCATCGCTCCCAGGTTCACAGTAGCCAGGTATGGTAGCACCTGATAGGGTCCTATCTATGGGTCAAATAGAACTAAACTGTGTACTGATGCTAAACTGAATTATTTGAAATAGAACTGATTTGATATATAAAATGCCAAGATAAGCTAAACTGAATTGTTTGAAATAAAACTGTTTATTACTATGAAAATGGATTTGGCATTAAATAACCCACAAATAACCCAAATAAACAATAGATAAAATTTTATTCCCGCTGTATATTTTATTTTATTTTATTTTATTTCTTTGAAAGTTGTGAAAAAAATTGTCGTTTTCATTAGTGGTGTGATCAAAAAGTTTTGAGACCGCAGCTTTATTTTTTTTTCTTTTAATTAAAACTCATGGGCAGGTGGGGGTATCTAACATATGATATTGAAAAATAAAGACATATTCAGAATCTCAACAAAATTTTATTCCTGCCATACAAGTTTTTTTTTTCTTTTTTCATTTAAAATTTTTTTTTTTTTTTTTTTTTTGATGAGGAAAAGTCGTTGAAGAAATTGCAAGTTTTTATATAAGGTAAAATTAAAAAGTTTCGAGACCGTAGCTTTATTTTTTACTTAATTAAAATTCTACTATAAAAAAGAGGATTTTTGTGGGGTGAAATGAAAATGAAAAATGAAAAAAGAAAAAAGAAAAAATTAAAAATCTAAACGAAATTATTTATTACTGACGTATAATTTTTAAAATTTTTTTTTATGAGGTGAAAAATTGAAAAATTTGTAAGTTTTTATTCGCTGCATGATCAAAAAGTTTCGAGACAGTAGCTTTTTTTATTTAGATAATTCAAATTAAAATTTAAAAAATAACAAAAAAAAAACATATACTTAGGTTGGTATTCAATGCATTTAATTCAATAGGTTTTCCATGAGTCAAAGAATGTCGAAAATTGCACCATATTTCTTTAATGTCCTTCACGTTTCCAAATTTTGCTTTTGAGATATTTCAGTTTATAAAAGGTTTAGTTTGGTCTCTTTGTTTTAGGGCATATCAAACTTCGTAGGTAATTTAATGACAAGACCACCCTATTATTTAGCTTCATAGCTGGTGTGATAAGAGATTTCAAAACGTTTACGAGAGAATGAATCCGAAAGCAGACGTGATGGCGTGACCTGAGTTTGAACTCGTTCACAGCGATGTCACAGGCTGGCATGTTAACCACTACGTCACGGAAAATACAATCAAAACTGCACAGGGCTAGTTCTGGTGAGTAGGAAGAACGCTATACCATTACAATCTTTTGCTTCAAAAAAAAAAAGCATTTCAACTCAAAAATCAGATTCTGATTGAATTTTTTATTTGAAATATAGAAATTATAAATTAGCTATTTTTGTGAAAATTACTTCCGAGAATAGTTATCACAAAAAAAAAAACGGTTACAACTTTGATTTCTGTCAAGAACAATTGTTTTATACGAGGTGTATTCAATAGTTTTCCAGACTTTTTTGTACAGGTATTTAAAATTGTCGTAGACTCATGAAAATTTGGTATGTTATTGCTATACATCTTATGAGATGACTGGCCAATTTTTATGATTTCAGGTTCAAATGAACAGCTACAACAGCAATTGGAATACACCCTACTAAAGCCTGTTTATCACAGCTGGTGAATTTCAAAAATGCAATCTTGACGTCAGGACACTTTACAAGAACGATATACAATAAAATTCTGTTTTAAACTTGGAAAAATGCTACAGAAACGTGCGGAATGCTTCAGACTGCTTTTCGATCACCTTGCATGAATCGATCATCAGTTTTTGAGTGGCATAAGAGATTCAAGGAAGGCAGGGAGTCTGTGAGGGATGATGAGAGGTGTAGGAAGAGTAAGGAAGTCAATACACCAGAGTTGATCGGTCAAAGGTTAGGGTTAGGGTTACTATGTTGATGTTTTAAGAGAGTTCAAGAAGAGATTCCTTTGGAAGAGGCCAGCACTCTTGAAATCAGGTCAGTGGTATTTTTACCAGGACTATGCACTAGTCCACAACTCCATCCTTGTCACAGACTATTTGACCAAGATGGGCATCAAGACAGTTCCTCGCCCTCCCTATAGTCTAGACCTTGCTTTCATTGACTTTTGGTTATTCCTTAAGCTCAGAGGCTGTCATTATGAGACAATTAAGGAGATGAAAGAGGCTGTGACGAAGGTCACTGACACGCTCACATAAGAGGACTTCCATGGGGCTTTCCAGAAATTGTTGGAACGGCACAACAAGTGCATTGTAGCCGGAGGAGCTTACTTGGAAGGGGACTAGAGTTTCATGTGTGCACTATCAATAAAAGTGCCCATACGAAAAATGTCTGGAAACTTATTTAATGATCCTCGTATATATATATATATATATATATATATATATATATATATATATATATATATATATATTCTCGCTCTATTAATATCTTTTTGCATATATATATATATGTGTATATATATGTATTTGTCAATCTCTCCGTCTTTAACTATTAATATTTGTTACTGCCTCCCACCAGACAGGACTTGACACAAGGTCAAAAGCCCGAAGGCCGATTAAAGTGAGGATAAAGGGGAGGGGAAGGTCGGGAACGATCCGAGACTCGAACCCTGCTAGTCATTGACCCACTAAGTGCAATGTGGGTCTAATGAATCAAGCAGTATCACGGACCTAAATCTTGGTCCGGGCACGTATGCCAGAATATAGCTTGAACTAGACCATGAGGTCTAGTGCTATACAAGGGGTGCATAGTGGTCTGAAAAACAGGTCACCCAGCCGAAACTGGGGGGTTATTCGGCCCTGAACCTGCTCTTGATTTCGATCGCCCATCCGGCACGTATGCCAGACGGCCCTGCCAAAAGGCCGAGAATCTTTATGTATGTGTATATTTCCTTATTCTATTTGTTTGTTAAAATTTAAAATTAACATTTTCAGAATTATTTCTGTGTCTGAGTCTATGTGTGTGGTCAGCAGGGTTTGGCCTTCCTTATGTCTGTGTGTCCTTCCGTCGTCCCTACATGGTTTGTTTGGTTTTTTTTTTTGCTTCGTTTTTTTTAATTTTATTTTGATGGGAGATGAAAGACCATCATTTTGTAAACATTAAACGCTCTATTGAGTTTGTAAAACAGGAAACCCACTGTTTCGAAATTGCCCACTTGTTGGATAAGAAAAAAATCTTTTACACACACCACACAGAGAAAAAAAAACAACTTCATCACCCTTTCACTTCTATCTTACCTCTCCGTCTACTCCCCCACTCACTCCTCACTCTCTCTCTCTCTCTCTCTCTCTTTCTTCTCTCTCCTTTCTCTCCCCTCTCTCTCTCTCCTTTCTCTCCTCTCTCTCTCCTTTCTCTCCTCTCTCTCTCTCTTATTTTCTTTTTGAATCTCTTTACTTTTTTTGTTTTCTTTTTTCTTTTTTTCTTCCAATGACGACATACTGATATAGAACACAGACACGATTTAACGCTCTTTCAGCCAGCAAAGGTCACATGATCATGTCTCTTCTTGAAGCTGCTTCACCACATTTCGAGTTAATAGCCGTACGAAAGCCATACTTCCACCTCACCCTGTATTCATCAACACATGACAACTCATCTAAGCTGCACAGATGTTCATTGAGAAAGTCGTATATATATATATGTATATATATACATGTGTGCGTACGTGCGAGAGAGTGAGAGTGAGAGAGAGAAGATGGAGTAAAAATTTCATAGACTCAAAAGTTTATATAATGACATCATATCTCTTGCTAATTACATTTTTGTCCAATGGGAACCAAACAATGCAAAATCAGAGGAAACACTGTGTGGACTACAAGAGAGACTATGTTGAAAAATGAACCTTATTTGGTTACATTCAATGAGAGTATTTGGGTCAACATATGAACCTTTCCACCAATTCCGCAAATATATATATATAAATATATATATATAATGGTGTAATGGTTATCGTCGTCGGAAATATATATATATATATATATATATATATATATATATATATATATATATATATATATATATATATAAAGGCAACCAAAGAAACCATTCTGCATAGATCACAGCGAACACAAAGAAGGTTAAATAGCCCCCAAAAGTCCGGCTCAGATTGGCGAGAAAATTCCTCGTCTACCGTTCGGTTTGGCTTCGTTTCTTCGCTTAATGGCATTTCAATATTCGAGGGTTATTTAATGCCAAAGCCATTCTTGTAGAAAGGTTGTCATACTATTTAACCCAAAGCTGGAGAGTCTTTAAGCGGGTTCATACTTTTCCAAGAGTATAAATCCGAACTTGATTTAATGTAGTTTTTTCGCTTAAAGGCATTTCAATCTTAGAGGGTTATTTAATGCCAAAGAAATGTAAAAGAATGGTCATCGTACTATTTAACTCATCGCTGGGGGGGGGATAATTTGGTTCCTACTTTTCCAAGAATATTTGTCTGAATTTGATTTAAACTGGTTTATTCTCCTAATGCCATTTCAATCTCCAAGGGTTATTTAATGCCAAAGCTATTCTTGTAGAACTGTGGTGGAACTATTCAAACCATAACTTGCCCAAAATTATTATTCTGAGAAGGTACGTTATTGCGCGACTGGAGTTCGAACTCGTTCATTTCGAGGCTGCAGTCAAGCACGTTAGACACAAGACCACGGGGATGTCCGCTACAAATGACCGCTAGTCAAGCAAGGATTAATATGTAGTCTATAAAAGACACTGACCATCATATATAGTAAACTACATTAAAGTTGTCTCCTTTTAGTCGAGGGCGACCAGAAGGCTCCCTTTTCAATAGTTACAACACCGAAGAGTAGAGTAGGGCGCTACTCCTTTCTCTGGATTGCTCTACTTTACCCTTGATACGTAACTTGTACTGCTGTGTGTTAAGCAAGGGGGTATCAAGTACCATTTTTGAAGTTTTTCGTATGACAAGACCTGGGATTGAACACAGATCTCCCGGACCATTGGCGAACACTCTACCCACTAAGCAAATGAGCCGGTTCCTTACTTATATATATATATATATATATAGTCATCCACAGACAGATCTGTTTCGTTCTATCAGAACTCATCAGTGTGGCTAAACATTAGCGTAGCCGGGATCGAAACCCGGTTGACTCAAACACCAAGCCAAGCTTCTAACCCTTCAGCCACGAGGAGCCATTAGCTACGAAGTAAATTTTAAACGGTTATGAATCACAATTACTATTGTTTATATATATATATATATATATATATATATATATATATATATATATATATATATATATATATATATATATACTTAAACGAAATTATCCAAATTCGAGGATCTTCTTAAAAGAGATATATAACGAAGTTTTTTCAAATAGATATTCAATTATGATACGTGAATCTTTAGGTAAGATAAAAAAAATTATTATCCAAAGTTAAAAGTAAAAAGAAGGGAATTTTTTTCAAATATATCAATTAACTGGCGAAATAAATTTGTAATAGAAAATATCAATTGATTTTCTAATTTCTCAATGATATATATATATATATATATATATATATATATATATATATATATATATATATATGGGGGGGGTGTATTTGCTATGATAATAATTATAATAATATTATATCTGTGTTTATATGTATGTCTTTTGTGATAACAATGAAAAGGTCTCTTTCTCTCTCTCTCTCTCTCTCTCTCTCTCTCTCTCTCTCTTCTCTCTCTCTCTCTCTTTACACATATATATATATATATATATATATATATTATTATTATTATCATTATTTCTATAGATTTTATAGATATTCTAAAACGGAATTATACTAATTGAAGATCGGACGGAAATGAAGGTGCTTTGGAGGATCTTATTAACAGAAATATAGGACGAATTTTATTTTCATAAATGTTTAAATTATGACATTTGACTAGAAGATAAAAGTATTCCCCGAAGTTAACGTTTAAAAGAAGAGAATTTTTTAAATCACATCTGACAAACCCATCAAATGGGTGAAATAAATGTATAATGGAATATACTTATGATTTTCTTGTTTCTCGACATTATATATATATATATATATATATAGTACAATTAAATGGAGACTCAAACTCGGTTAAGTCGTCATAATAAATTTATTTCGGCGGAGAATATTATTGCTATATTCTCCGTCTCGTCAGATGACTCTTATACATGCTCTCTCCTGTCACAGAGTAGGGAATGTGGAGTTACAGTTCGTATTCAGAAGATAAAATACAGGAATTAAAAAAATAAAAATTAAAAAATCAGAAAATAAAGATAAAAATGAAAATAAAAATAAAAATAAAATTAAAAATAAAAATAAATTTTATTATACCCTAAAAAATAAATAGGGAATTAACAATAGCCATACATTAAGCACTTTGATAGATTTATATGATTACCCTCATATATTCTATGTAAAGAATAATCCACACCTACTGTCCTTGGACATTGACTGGATATTTTATATATATATATATATATATATATATACGTTATTCTCCGGTGAAAACATTGACTTTGATCTAGAATTAGCATTGCCTATCATTTGTTTTTATTTTATTTTATAAACATGCCTCTAAAAATTGTAGATGAGACCCAATCTTTAACATTTTAAAATATTTTAATATTAAGATACTATTTACCCAACCCCTCCGCTCGGGCAGGATATGACACAAGGTCAATTTTTAAGCGGAGTTTAACAGGTTTGAATTCAGAGTTTTCCTTCTCCTAGACTAATTGCCTCACCAAGGCTGAAGAACCTAGTCTGTCCTACTATTTACCCATAGCTGGAGGGAGAATAATTGGATTCATACCTTTCCCAAGGGTATTAGTGCTATGTGAAATGCAATCAGTCTCGTCCAGGATTTGAACTCGTGTCGCCGTGTCCATTTTAATATTAAGATAGTCTTGGGTTTGATAATGGTACGCACACTTACTTATTTATATGTGTGTGTGTGTGTGTGTATGTGTGTGTGTGTGTGTGTGTGTGTGTGTGTGTGTGTGTGTTTGTTTGTTTCTGAGCGTGTGAGGGAAGAAATTCTAATTGTCTATTTAGCTTTTATACTGCTCTACTTGCAAGTATCCGAGCACTCTAATGTCTATTTCCAATGTTTGCTCTTTGCATTGTTTTGTCTAATTGTTATTACATGTGTGTGTGTGTTTTTGTGTGTGTGTGTGTGTGTGATTAAATGGAACACACTTGTAATATAATTGCCAAGGGATTTCGGTTTATGCCTTTGGGTTTAGTTAGGCTTAGGGCCTTTCGGCTCGGTGCATGTGTTACTTGTGTGCAACATTAACACAGGTGTTCACGTGTGGAGCGGACGTGTCACTCAGAGATGTCCCAATAGCCTGAGATGGGAAACGGGGGCTAGAGAGTGCGAATGACGTCACGCACCGGAAGCGCGCGGAGGATTTTGGGAGATTTAAAAAAGTCAGTTAGTAGAGTTGAAACCAGCCTTGGGAGAAGACGGTTGGCTTTCGCTTGCTCGCGAGGCCTTGTGGCGGGTGCCGCACGAGATGGTGGGAGCAGATGAAAAAGCCAGAATAGAAAGATTGTGCCTCTCTCTCCTTATGTCGAAACCTTTAACTCAAAGGTAGTAAAAGGTTTCGTACCTGAACTGAGAAGTCGTTACGTGTTTTTCGAATTTCGAGATCCTATGATCTATCTTTATGGACATTCGATGTACGTTTAACACATAGCCATATCATGGCTATGGTACAGACTCCGTTCAAGTCATCGTATAAGTCTTTTGATTTCCGGATGAAATGGATTAAAGAGACATCACCTATTTCCAAAGAGCTTTCAGCTCCAGCTAGAGCCATCTTCAAGGGAAACAATAAAGAAATGAGAAACACAAATACTTGGGAAAAATACGGCGCCTTCTTAAATTCATTACGTCTCGAAAACAAACGAGTAATACGAAGATTTGTACATATCAGCAAAAAAATAAGCAGAAATTAAGCGTCTATCCTATCTAATCAAACACATCTGAAACAGAAAATGCTGCCTATATATATATGTGTGTGTGTGTGTGTGTGTGTGTGTGTGTGTGTGTATGAGTGTGATAAAGATTTAAACGTAAGTATAATAAACACTTAAACTAGTAAACTTAATACATTGCTTTATGCGCTAAAGTGCATTGCAAATATAACAATATTCTACTCACGATTCTGAGTTTCACGAAAATGAACCACCGGTGAGCCTATAGCAACAAGGATGAAGTCAAATTCTATTTCATGCATAGTATTCTAAATGTATTTTGTAATCTTTTAGTCGTGTTAGTATTTAGACACGAGGCTCAATCTGGCGCCAAATTATAAATTCTAGTCTCTTATCTAACAGGTTTCTCGGATTAGGAAAAAAAATTATTTCTTTCCTGATCGATACAATGATATGTTGTATACAAGACACGCTCAGGTGAGTCAAACGAATATCTTGTCGATCAAGTACAATTTACGATCTCTGTTTCTACACTGCGTGTTTTTCCCTTCTTTCGTCTCCATGAGTCTCCAGCGTTGATTTCATTTACCTTAAAACATTTAAGCGATAGTCACTCTCGTGAGAGACATTTGACTTCAGTTGTGATCTTACGGTTCTTGATACAAATAGTAATTTAAAAAATCAAAAGATTAAAATAAGAATAAATAACAAATATATGAAGTCCTAGGGACACTTCTACTTTCTGATATGTGGTTGTTTTGCTTCCTATTAATTTATTTGTTTTACACTAGCGTTAGACTCCAAGAGACAGCAACACACCTCAGGTTTCCAGGACTCTTCTCAGTATTCTAGCCAATCTCAATGAAGGTGGGTTCGAGATGGTCTCGATTTTTTTGTTATATAACATGTGACATGGATTTTAGATTCGTTCCTAGTGACCCCGTGTGCTTTGACAAGCTTTCACGTTGTGATTACTAAACAGGGGGATGACAGCGCGTCATGACAGTCAGGTCAAACAGGCGTGTAACCGGAAGGAGACCACGTGATAACCAGAGGTCAGATTTAGACAGAGCAGAGAATCGGAGTCGAACGAGGGACACGCAGCCGATTAGGGCGTCTCAGAGGTCACTGACTATACGGCTTGCAAGAGGGTGCAAGCGTTGGCACCCTCAGGATCCTGGAAGAAGATATGGGGAGAAGTACTCTTTCTGAGTACATGTATCTCCATCTATCTCTCTAACTAACAACTTTTCGAGAATAAAATGAGAGAGATATTTTAATAAAGAAGTAAGTTTGGTTCGTTCATTATCTTTAATTATGTTCTCTACAACACTTTCTCTGATTTCCTTTTTTTCCAAATCCTTTGGGACCATTACAAAATCTTATCTGGAGACCTGACGAGACTTGCTGTTACCCAGGCTCCAGTAAACGCAAGTTTGAAAAAAACTCCCTGGGAATAATAATGATAATAATAATACTCCTGCCCGTGGTGTCATGTTTATCCTCGCAGGAAATAGACCCGGTGATGCGAGTTCAAATCCTGGACGAGGCTGATTGCATTTCACATAGCACTAATACCCTTGGGAAAGGTATGAATCCAATTATTCTCCCTCCAGCTATGGGTAAATAGTAGGGCAGACTAGGTTCTTCAGCCTTGGTGAGGCAACTAGTCTAGGAGAAGGAAAACTCTGAATTCAAACCTGTTAAACTCCGCTTAAAAAATTGACCTTGTGTCATATCCTGCCCGAGCGGAGGGGTTGGGTAAATATGATAATACTCCTAAAAATGAGACGCACAAAATTCTCCCGGATTAGGAGATACAAACGTGTAAGTCAACAAAAAAAGGGAACCTGCCGGATAATGTGCTATGCCGTTCCGGCTGACCTCAGAGTAAAACTGAAGGAAGGCGAAAACAGAGATACGTAACAAGACCTTGCTAGAGAATCGAAAGAATTACGGAACATGAAAGTAACACTGATACAAATTGGGGGTGTCTTCGTGGTGTAATGGTTAAAGCGATGGACTGCGGAATCGTAGTAAGCGAGTTCGTACTCCAGTCGCGCTATTACGTTCTCTTTCGGGAAAATACCCTTGGGAAAGGTATTAAACCCCCTTATCCTCCCAGCTATAGGTTAAATAGTACCACTACTGTTCTTCAAGGAGAATAGCTTCGGCATTAAATAACCTACAAAGTTTGATATGCCATAAAAACAAATAAACCAAACCAACTGATACAAATTGTAATTGGCGCGCTTGGTACAGTCATGGAAGGGTTAGTACAGGAACTGGAGGACTTGGAAATCTGAGGACGTTTGGAGACCATCCAAATTACAGCATTGTTAAGATCGGCCAGAATACTAAGAAGATTCGTGAAGACACGAGGAGACTTGCTGTCATTTAGACTCCAGTGAAAAACTATCAGCGAACGCTGGTGTGAAAAACACTAAAAAAAGGAAAATAATAATAATAATAATAATAATAATAATAATAATAATAATGACAAAGAGAGCAAAAAGACTGAAATATACGCGGATTATGTAAGAGAACTAAAAAATGTGGGGCATGAGGTGATATAGCATGTTGATCCTCGGCTGAGCTGTCAAATAAGAGATGCACCTGTGTAAATAACAGGTGCATCCGGTCGAAGATATCAGGGTATAACCTTGACTGTGGACTGGTTGAATTGGGTGCTGATGTGACACCCACAAAAGCAGGTGGGTGTCAAACAATGATATAACCCGGTGCGACAGACAGTTCGAGTTAGTTGGAGAAAAGATGCTGTAGTAAGAACCAGCTCCCAGAGATGGCTGGGCCCTCAGGACCCCCGGTTGAACAGCCCAGCAGAACGAGAAAGAAGTGCTGCTAAAGACAGATGAACTTGGGGTCAATATGTTGCAGTCTGTAGAGTCTCCAACTCACCTCTCACACATAACTCTTGCGCAACCCTTTCGAATAAAATGAGAGGTATATTTTTTTCTAAAGAAGTGTGTTCGTTCGTCATTAATGTTGGTTTTGCTTCCGCATGTATATGTGTATCGTTGTATATGTATTATGGCTATGCAACAGTGATACCAATAGTAGTTGATGCACTTGGAACGGTCACTAAAGGCTTGGAGAAAAGACTGGACGAATTGGATATCACAGAAGGAATCGAGACCATCCAGACCACAGCAGTGTTAAAATCGGCTTGAATACTCAGAAGAGTCCTGGAAATCTGAAGAAACTTTCAGTTACCCAAACTTAAGTGAAAAACAATCCGTGAGAGTTGATGTTAAAAACTCAAAAACGTTAAATTAATCCTTGCATGCTTTTCAGTGGTGATATAAACAGGTGATGGTGGTGCCCCACTTCAATAGCCATGGGTAGTAGTGTGTCGAGTGCCACTTCGGTAATGGTAGAATCAGTTAGGGTTCCATTTGGAGGTGCCCGTGGTGTAATGGTTATCCTCGTAGGAAATGGACACGGCGACGTGAGTTCAAATCCTGGCCGAGACTGATGGCATTTCACAAAGCACTAATACCCTTGAGAAAGATATGAATCCAATTATTCTCCCTCCAGCTATGGGTAAATAGTAGGACAGACTAGGTTCTTTAGCCTTGGTGAGGCGACTAGTCTAAGAGAAGAAAAACTCTGAACTTCGCTTAAAAATTAACCTTGTGTCATATCCTGCCCGAGCGGAGGGGTTGGGTAAATAATAGTTAGGGTTCCATTTATTGGTGAAAGAGATCAGTCCCAAAACTAATTTTATAAAAATAGAACACTTGAAACCGTAAAACTGTTTGCAAATCACTTATATTCGATAGAAATATTTAAAACCATATAACTGTGTGTAAAAAATAGCAACAATAAAAATAAAATCAACAATAAAAAATGCAATTTAGAAATAATTGCAACAAAACAGAGAAAATGTTATTAGTTCTTATAACAATCAATCGCTTGCAAATGAATTGAATTTCAGCTGTAAATAACCCCGATGAAGCTAACATGCAATCTAGCAAATAAATCTAACCAAAGCAAACCAAACCAAAACAATAAAAATTCCCTATTGCTCGGCCATACACACGCAGATGGCTCAACAGGTCAGTGGTTATCTCGAAGATACATTCGCATAAGCGGCAGCAAAGACAGGTATTGCTAACAG
This sequence comes from Sepioteuthis lessoniana, assembly GCA_963585895.1. NCBI lineage: Eukaryota > Metazoa > Mollusca > Cephalopoda > Myopsida > Loliginidae > Sepioteuthis > Sepioteuthis lessoniana. The sequence goes on along the minus strand of OY757941.1, from coordinate 4,397,470 downwards.
CGGTAAGGGACATATATACATGCCATTTAATGCATTTTCCGGTGCGATAACTTCCTTGTATTTTTTTTTGCTGCTTGTTTTGTAGGTTTTCTATTAACGTAGAGGTCTTAGTTTCGATTCCAGAACTCAGGTGGAATTTAGAAAACCAGTCTTGATAAGCATACAGGATAACAAATGTTACAGGTAACGTGAGTGCAAATATTGCAAGTAACGTGACAGTGAATGCTACAAGTAACATGACGGCAAATGTTGCTGGTAAGGTGAGCGCAAATATTGTACGTAACCTGACTGTAAATGAGACAGGTAACGTGACTGCAAATGTCGCAAGAAACGTGACTGCAAATATGACAGGTAACGTGACTGCAAATGTTGTAGGAAAAGTGAGTGCAAATGTTGTAGGGAACGTGACTGCAAATGTGACTGGTAACGTAACTGCAAATGTTACAATAACGTGACTGTAAATGTGACGGGTAACGTTTCTGCAAATGTTGCAAGTAACGTGACTGCAAACTAGACAGGTAACGTGACTGCAAATGTTGCAGGTAACGTGACTGCAAATGTGACAGGTAAAATGACTGAAAATGTGTCAGGTAATGTGACTGCAAATGTGACAGGTAACGTGACTGCAAATGTTGTAATCAACGTGAGTGCAAATGTGACAGGTAACGTGACTGCAAATGTTAAAGGTAACGTTATATTGTCGAGTAATAGTTTACTTCAATTCACGTACACATACGCACACATACACATACGCACACACACACAAACACACATATAAACATACACATCTACACACACACACATACACACACATATTGTTATCCATAGACAGTCTGTATCGTTGTATCACAACTCTTCAGTGTGGCTAGACACGTAGGACGCTTGAAACTGGGATCGAAACCCGCCCAACTTTATGCTAGACTTAGTATCAGAACGCTCGGCCAACAAGCGTTCCACGTCAGCTAGGGAATTATAAGGTATTAAGTATTAGCGTTCGTTTGTTTACATTTTATACCTTACCGGATACCAGAGTGAAATCGTTCGAAGAGCTTTGCATTATGCGAGCAGCAGCCGTAAATTCCTTCGCCAGAGTGCTCAACCTCAATGGGGAAGCGTATATATATATATATATATATATATATATATATATATATATATATATATATATCCACTCCTTCACACGAGCTAGCCGAGACACAAAATCAATTTTTTAATCGGAGTATAACAGGTTTATATTCAAATTAAGGGTTAAACAGTGCCACTACTTAGCTAGGGGCTCATTTTCTCTATAACATCGAGGTGGAGATTCCATATGATCTCGGGTGATTTACCCTTCAAGGAAAAATGAAGATTCCTGTTACACTGGGGCGTCAAACCATTGATATGTTGTAGAGAGGATCCGTATTGACTGAAGGTCTTCGATTGTGTGGAAATGACTGGATCTTTCAGCAGGAGAAAGCTGCAATCCATAATGCCTGTAGGACAAAGGACCTTTTCATGGTGAATAACGTGATTCTTTTAAACGATCTAGCGTGTTCTTCTGGCCTCAGTATTATTGAAAATGTTTAGGGTGAATGGCAAATGAAGTCCATAGAAATTGGCGTCAATTTCAAACTGTCAATCACCTTCACCACTTGGAATAACATTCCAGCCAGCCTTCTGCAGACGCTAATATCGACCATACGAAAGTGAATATTTGAAGTTATTCACAACGATGGCCGTGCAACCCCATACTGAGACAATTTTTTAGGGGGGGGGGCATTTCCTACTCTATCAAGAGAATTGTTTTAAGGTATTGCCTTAAACTTTTTATCGGCTTTTAATTAGCTTAATTTCCCAGTATTTAAATTTTCCCTTTAAAATTATGAAAAAAGTTTTGTTTTTTATTTTCATTTTTGTTTTTTATTTTCATTTTTCTCCAATAAGTCGATGGGTCTATCTATGCAAAATCCATGTTTTTCTTTATTTTCGCTGACTTTAGTCTGCAGTATATATATATATATATATATATATATATATATATGCACACACACATGTATATATATATACACACACACACACACACATATATATATATACACACACATATATATATACACACACATATATATATGTATATACATACATACACACCCATGTATATATATATACACACAAAAACATATATATACGCACACACATATATATATACACACGCATACATGGCTCTGCGTTCTGTGTTTGCAGGTTCGATCTCCAATGGGGGAGATCACGGTACCTATTGCTGATGAAACCTAATAAGGCCAAGACACATATCCAGTGGTTCTGTAAGCAGCCCGCAGTGTTTGCTGGATTTTCTGGTCATGGCATTTCAGAATTATTAGTGTTGAATTGAAATACTTGAAACCTTTAACTGTGAATTATTGTTATTACACATCAATAATTGGAACCATTTAACAGTGTGCAAATAAAACTATTTGTGTTGAACTCTTGAAACCAGTTCACAGTGAACAAAAAATTGAATTATTAGTATTACATGGCCGTACTTGAAACCATTAACTGTTTGCAAAGAAATTTGCACTGACTTTTTCAAACATTAGCAGCAAACTATTGACGCACAAAGTATATGCTTATCTATTTAACTGTCTTTAAATTAATTTGTTAGTGCTAAAAAGCGATAGTTGAAACCATTTAACTGTATGCAAGAAAAAATGAGCCCAGGTTCGTTTAAAAATGTTATCAACAAAATGTGTTTACAAATCATATGTATTTGATATATGTATAAAGAGGATTTGGCATTAAATAACCTGCAATGGTTGATATGCCATAAAACCTAACCAAACCAAATCATATATATTTGACATATATGTATAAAGAGGATTTGGCATTAAATAACCAACAATGGTTGATATGCCATAAAATCAAACCAACCAACCAACCAACCCTCAGCACTAATAGGATGTGATACAAGGTCAATTTTCAAAAGGATATGAACAGGTTTGAAAACAGTTTTTCTTCTCCTAGACTGGTTGCCATTCCAAGGATAAAGAGCCCTGTTTTCCCTTCTACTCATTCGTAGATGGAGGAAGGATCGTTGGATTCAAATATTCCGAAGGGTATAAGCGCTATGTGAAAATGTAAACAGCCTCGTTCAGGATTTGAAGTAAGTTCGGTATGTCCATTTCCAACGACGGTACTATTAACACGAAGTCTTCCTATGTAAATGTATGTATGTATGTATGCATGTATGTGTGTGTGTGTGTGTGCATACATATATACGTGTGTGCACACTCACCAGTTAACAAAATACAGACTAATACAATTAGAATATGCATCCATTGGTTCCGCTCGTAGGCATACACAGAGAATACATACGTTTACAGGGTGTCTCAATATAGACGCAACATTTTAATATGATAATGAATTTTTACTGAGACAAGCACAATGGTGGTCATTTGGAACATGTCCTTTAAAAAATGGATCCTTTGCGCTAGGGACACCAAATCAATGTTTTTATTATTATTATTATTATTATTATTATTATTATTATTATTATTATTATATCAGCTTCCAAGACATGCAATCTTTTTTTGAGCTTCCCATCTCAGTAATAAATGATGATCATAAAAATGGGTTGAATCTATTATGAGACAGTTTTAAATGATTTTGTCTCCAAATAAATAGAGATGCAAAACATTGTCCTCTATTACCTAAGGAATTATGATGGAGGATTAATAGTTGTTATAGTATATTATTTTCAAATCTGAAACAAAAAAGAACACAACATTATTATTAGAAGAGTTATTAGTAGTTACACGGGTCCCATGTAAATTGAGACACCCAATATTAATGGGTTGCACATTGGTCTAAAGAGTAGAGTGTTCGCCACTGGTCCGGGAGACCAGGTTTCAATCCCAGGTCGAGTCATACCAAAGACTCAAAGAATGGTACTTGATTCTACCTTGATTAGCACTCAGCATTATAAGGTAAGGATCAAAGGTAAAGTGGAGCAACCCAGAGAATGGAGTAAAGCCCTCCCCAACACTACGATGTAGTTGCTATTGAAAAGGGAGCCTTCGGGCCTCCCTCGACTACTGTCGCCAAGTTTACTTTGTCTCCAAATAAGTAGTGACGCACAAAATCTTTTCCTCTCTTGTCGAAGGCATTGTGATCAAAGATTAATAGTTATTATTGAATACTATTTTCGAATTTGAGACAGAAAAGAACACAACATTATTATTTGTAGTGTTATTAGCAGGCACATGGGTCCCATGTATATTGAGACACCCTGTATATATACAAATATTGAAGGGGCAGAAATAATTGGGCAGTTACATAAGTCACGTGTAAAGTGTGACACCCTGTATATGAACTAACATTAATTACAAAAAAAATATAGATTTACATCGACTAGTCGTGAAAAGAAGGGAAAAAAGGTCTCTACAAAACAACCAAAAATTTTCAGGGACAATTAACTCCCATGGGACAACTATAGACACAAAACATGGAATTAAACAAATTCAAAACAACCAATCAAATCAATTTTAACTATAAAGAAATTAAACACACAACCAACAATGCAAAAGCCTGAAAAAGACTTGAGTGACCAAAATGCGCGTGGCACAGAATAATAATAAACCAATAAAAACATAAAATAAAAAATTTGAAATCCCCTGCGAACCTATTCATCCAAAAATATTTCCTTTTCTCTGGTAGGAGCAACAACAATATCATCATGTATATAAGGATAGACTTGAACTGATGATCGAATAGGTGAGAAACTGACAGTCACCAAGCGCCACTGATTCTATGTCTTCGCTATACAAACTTATATTGCATGGGATCTATCGCTGATATTGAGCACTGTTTATTTATGAATATAACAAATCATATTATAAATATTATGTTATTTTCAGTCACCAGAGGAATGTTTTTGTTTGCGACTTCTTATCACCAGATAGGTTATAAAAGTGAATAATGTAAGTAGTATATATATATATATATATATATGGGGGGTATTCTGAAGTTTTAAAATGTATGAGTGGCTGTACCTTGGGACCTTGTGGCCTTGAACAGAGTATCAAGGGAAAGCAAGAAAATTCTATATTTTATATCAAAACATTGTCTCTCTCCCTCTCTCTCTCTCTCTCTCTCTCACACACACACACACACACACACACACACACACACACACACTTCCTTCCTATCAGTCTCTTTAATGCACTCTCGTTTTCGCTCACTCTGTTTCTTTCTCTCTTCTCTCTCGCACTGTTTCTCTCTCTCTCTCTCTCTCTCTCTCTTTGTCTCTCTCTCTTTCTTCCTTCCTATCTGTCTCTTTAACGCACTCTCGTTGTCGCTCACTCTGTTTCTTTCTCTCTTCTCTCTCTTCTCTCTCTCTCTTCCTTCCTATCTGTCTCTTTAACGCACTCTCGTTTTCGTTCACTCTGTTTCTTTCTCTCTTCTCTCTCGCTCTCTTTCTCTCTCTCTCTCTCTCTCTCTCTCTCTATATATATATATATATATCGGACACACGTGTGCATTATTGAATAAAACACCGATTTCATATTAATAGATTTTATTTCTTCAAGTTGAATGTAAATTTTGTTAAAAAAAAAAACAACAGAAGTTTCTTTTAAGAAAAAATAATATTTGTGCTTAGATATTACTAGTGGGAAAAATTCATGTAGCAATTTACGTTGCTTGATTCTAGTTTATAAATTTTGTCTGTGCGAAACATTTCTATGTGAGTCAGGCACAATCTAAGAAAATGAGTGTGTTTATGAGTTGATGTCGAAACGGTTGTAGCGAAAAAAATGTCATTTGTAATAGCAGTACAGATAAATCTATGTAAATAATATTTTCAATAACTTTACAATAATTAAGCGATGTTGAAATTAAATGCAAATCCTGAAAGGAAAGAAAAGAAAAGAAAAGAAATAAAAACCAAAATTAGAATAGGTTAAAGAATAGATTCCATAAAACCTACATTTGTCTCACTGTCTCTGTTTGCTCATATTTGTCACATTTTCTCCTATTTGCTTCACTGTCTCATTTTCCTCATATTCGTCTCTTGGTCTACTTCCCATTTGTCACATTGTCTCAGTTTCCTCCCATTTGTCTTTCTGTCTCCGTTTGCACATTTTTATTTCTTTTCTTTTTCTTTTTGTCATATTCTTCGCGTATTTATCTCACTGTCTCCGTTTGCTCTTATTTGTCTAATTTTCTCTTCTTAGTTTCACGGTCTCATTTTCCTCATCTTCGTCTATTAGTCCCGTTTGTCACATTGTCTCATTTCCCCCCATTTGTTTTCTTTCTTCGTTTGCTCATTTTTATTTCTTTTCTTTTTCATTTTGTCATATTTTCTGCACATTTCTTACACTGTCTCATTTTCCTCATATTTGTCTCTTAGTCAACTTCCCGATTGTCACATTGTCTCATTTCCCCCCATTTGTTTTCTTTCTTCGTTTGCTCATTTTTATTTCTTTTCTTTTTCATTTTGTCATATTTTCTGCACATTTCTTACACTGTCTCATTTTCCTCATATTTGTCTCTTAGTCAACTTCCCGATTGTCACATTGTCTCATTTCCCCCCATTTGTTTTCTTTCTTCGTTTGCTCATTTTTATTTCTTTTCTTTTTCATTTTGTCATATTTTCTGCACATTTCTTACACTGTCTCATTTTCCTCATATTTGTCTCTTAGTCAACTTCCCGATTGTCACATTGTCTCTTTCCCCCCCATTTGTTTTCTTTCCTCGTTTGCTCATTTTTACTTCTTTTCTTTTTCATTTTGTCATATTTTCTTGACATTTCTTACACTGTCTCATTTTCCTCATATTTGTCTCTTAGTCAACTTCCCGATTGTCACATTGTCTCATTCCCCACATTTGTTTTCTTTCCTCGTTTGCTCATTTTTATTTCTTTTCTTTTTACTTTTGTCATATTCTTCGCATATTTACCCCACTGTCACCGTTTGCTCATATTTCTCACATTTTCTCCCCTTTGTTTCACTGTCTCATTTTCTACATATTCGTCTCTTGGTCTACTTCCCGTGTGTCATATTGTCTCATCCCACCCACATTTTATTTCTTTTCGTTTTCCTTTTTCCTTGATCTACTTCCCTTTTGTCACATTGTGTCTCATTCCCTCCACCCGATTTGTCTTTCTATCTCCGTTTGCTTTTTTTCTTTTCTTTTCCTTTTTGTCTCATTTTCGCTGTCTCATTTTCGCTGTCTCATTTTCCCCATATTCGTCTCTTGGTCTACTTCCCGTTTGTCACATTGTCTCATTCCCCCCACCCGATTTGTCTTTCTATCTCCGTTTGCTTTTTTCTTTTCTTTTTCTTTTTGTCCTATTTTTCACATATTTGCTTCACTGTCCCATTTTCCCCATATTCGTCTCTTGGTGTACTTCTTATTTGTCACATTGTCTCATTCCCCCCACCCAATTTGCCTTTCTATCTGCGTTTGCTTTTTTCTTTTCTTTTTCTTTTTGTCCTATTTTTCACATATTTGCTTCACTGTCTCATTTTCCCCATATTCGTCTCTTGGTCTACTTCCTGTTTGTCACATTGTCTCATTCTCCCCGACTGATTTGTCGTTCTATCATCGTTTGCTTTTTTCATTTCTTTTTGTCCTACTTTTAATATATTTGCTACACTGTTTCATTTTCCCCATATTCGTCTCTTGGTCTACTTCCCGATTGTCACATTGTCTCACCCGATTTGTCTTTCTATCTCCGTTTGCATTTTTCTCTTCTTTTTCTTTTTGTCCTATTTTTCACATATTTGCTTCACTGTCCAATTTTCCCCATATTCGTCTCTTGGTGTACTTCCCGTTTGTCACATTGTCTCATTCCCCCCCAGCCGATTTGTCTTTCTATCTGCGTTTGCTTTTTTTTTCTTTTTATGAGACAGTGAAGCAAATATGAGAAAAATAGGACAAAAGTCCTATTTTTCACATATTTGCTTAACTGTCTCATTTTCCCCATATTCGTCTCTTGGTCTACTTCCTGTTTGTCACATTCTCATTCCCCCCACCCGATTTATCTTTATATCCCCCAGCCGATTTGTCTTTCTATCTGCGTCATTCCCCCCAGCCGATTTGTCTTTCTATC
>OY757941.1:4261878-4379378 GCA_963585895.1 Sepioteuthis lessoniana | reverse complement strand
CATAAAGTCTTTTTTCACTGAGTTCACGTAAACACCAATGCTTCTTGCTGCCTGTTACAGGTTATGAAACAGAGATTCGGCTTGTGCAGGTGTATCATGCCTTCCGTTAAGTGAAACAATTTTCTTTCAGATCTATTGAAGTTCGTAATATTCAATCAAAGACAAATTGTGAATAGAAATGGAGTCGGTGTATCTCCATTCAAGGCTCCTGTGACCATTTCAAATTTAGACAAATGAATCTGGACGATTTAGACATTTTTTCGAGCTGATCTCATTTTCCAGGTTTGTTTTGTAATTAAAAAAAAACAATCTGTAAAGTAAAAATAGAAATCTTGTAAATCTAAACAGTTCTTTAACCTTGGTTAGATAACCAGTCTAGGAGAAAGAAAGCTCTAAATTCAAACCAGCTTTACTCCATTCAAAAATTGACTACCATGATAATATTTGTAAATGATAATACTGACTAGCATGCTCTTTAGGAATTAAGATTCGAGAAGTGTTTTTGCTGATTTAGGATCGCTAATTTTGAAAATAGCATCCGTTTTTGCCTATCTAGTCAGTTTTTTTCTTTACGGCAAATCCCTAATTGGAAATTAAGCCAAGTCTACTCTCTTCATAAAGTCCCGAATGCTCACCGGGAATTCCCTTTAGTGTAGAGGCTACTGAGCTGGTTAGTGTCATGTAAATAAGTCAATTCAAACACCTGTCATTTTATGACGCTCACTTTCGGGCTAATGCCCTTGCGATATGGGTTAAATATCATCACTACTGTTCTTCTACAAGGTTGACTAGCATTAAATAACCCAAGAATGTTGATCTATCATTAAATAAAGAAATTAATGCTCATTCTTTGGCTTAGTAGTGAAAATACTTCACAAATATAGCTAATCGAATCTAAACAAAACATTTTCTTCGGGTTGAAGTCATTCCGCTGATTTATTGTTATTTAAAGTAAAAATAAAAATGTAGTAAGTTTGTTGTAAGTTGTTGGATTGCTCTCTGCTGTCTTCTTTGGACAATGACGATAATCTTCTCGACACCCACCTCGTGTAATTTCCTGTCGATGGCCCGTATCTTTGCTTTCGGTCCCAAAACTGCTTCGTTGTAAAGAAGAAACACGGAATCATCTCTTGCTGCGAAAAAAAAAAATACCAAAAAACTTTTGTATATACACTTTTCAATCTTCAACGTATTTTCGTTATGTGTAACCCAACTGCATCCCGGGTGTGGTCCTTTGAATATAGGAGGAAAAATATAAGGACACCATTTTTTTTACTCGTGTGCATCTCAGCTTCTCGAGATTTAGTGATTAAATTTCAAGCTATCTTTCTAAATTCTTAGACTCTTTGATCACAGGAACGAGTCTATTCAATTCCTGCTAAGCTCTCAAACGGATCCCAAAGTCATACCCTGTAACTCATACCCAGTTGACCAGATGTCTTTGAGTATGATTTCAATTGCTCGTTTTCAAATTCTACACAACTTCTCAAATGAGAATTACAGATATTCAATCATTCATCATTTTTTTAAACCCATATAAACCAAACTCTAAACCTTCTGGCCATTTTCTTATATTCTTTTGTTTATGACAAATAGTGAATGAACAAGAGGTGACAGAAATCCCTCCCGTATTTTAAACTGTCACCTCTCAGGTGAAAGTGAGCTTGGGCAAATCGTAATTGTAGCTCAATCTAGCTAACGTCTTACCATAGTTATTATCCCATCTACAGTGTACAGCAGAAATACCTCTTACATTTTAAAATGTCACTTCTCTGATAGAAGTGAACGTTTGCAAATGGTAATGGTAGCTCCATCAAGCGAATGTTTTATCATTTCTTTTGAAGATATGATCAGTTATGATTATGCCTTGGACCGGTGCAGGAAATGATACAATTAGTAGTTCCCAAAATACGCCAACTGTATCTCTGCAGAGGGGTAAAACCCCCACCCCTAACAAGTGTTCTAGATATGACACTATGTTATATAATGACGGAATGATTTTTTTTATATATTAATCATTTTTCGTTAATTATATTTCATCATTCAGTTTGGTTGGACTTTGAACTGTTCGGCTCTTAGTTCAGGTGCACAGACATTGGGTACAGGTTACGCTCGCGCGCAGAGGATATGACAATCACAATTGTCCTAATAAATCCCAGATAGGAAATGTCTCGTGTCGAAGAAGCGAACTCAGAAGTCAAGAAGTTAATAAACGTTCGTACCTGAACAACGGAGTCGCTTGAGTATTTGCATACGCCTGTATGTGTATTTGAGTCCACCTGTGTTTTTGCACATGTATAACGTTTGTATTTGATATGGCTATACATCAACTAAACAATATGTAATGCTGGAGCGTTGGGGAATGCGGTGTATCCCTTCGCTCCTAGGTCCATTATGGCCCGGAGTGGTTAGCACCTGATAGGGTCCTACCTATGGATCAAATAGAGCAAAACTGATAGCGCCCTTTCTAAGGGTTCAATAGAAGTAACTACATACTTATGCTAAACTGAATTGTTTGAAATGGAACAGTTTTTTGACATTGAAACTGTACTTTTGCTAAACTGAATTGTTTGATTTTTGGTTGTTGGTTAGTTGTTTGGGTTTTATGGCATATCAAATTTTGTAGGTTATTTAACGCCAAATCCATTTTTATGCAAATAGTTCTATTTTAAGCAATTCACTTTAGCATGAGTACAGTTTAATTGTCAAAACCTATCTATTTCAAGCTATTCAATTTATTCGATCAGTTCTAATTTAGCTAATTCAGTTTAGTATAAGTACAGATTTTGTTTACACACTGTTAAATGTCAAAACACTTCTATATTAAACAATTCAGTTTAGTGTAAGTAGAGTTTCAATGTCAAAAACAGTTCCATTTCAAACAATTCAGTTTAGCATAAGTATGCAGTTCGTTCTATTTTACCCATAGATAGAGCGCTATCAGGAGCTACCGTTCCTGGCCAGAGTGAACCTTGGAGCAATGGCAATGAAGGTGTGCTCCGCATTTTCCAAAGCTCCAGCATTAATGGAACCTCACCATCAGATTGTTTAGTTTCTTATCAGGGCACTCCTTAGTAGATGGGGGGGTCTTAACCCTCTGCAGAGAAGCAGTCGGTGTATTCTACAGCCTCAGCCGACAGGGCTATGAATTGTTTGAAATAGAACTGTTTATATGTATTAAAATGGATTTGGAATTAATAACCTATGATTGTTGTAGTTGTAGTAGTTGTTGTCGTTTTTATTCCACTAATTCAACAGTTTGATAGTATGCACATTAAGGTGGGCAGACGACGTCCGGCTTTGTTTCGTTTTGATTTGATTGGGTTTTATCGCATATCAACCATTGTGGGTTATTTAATGCCAAATACTCTTTATACATATACATTAAATATATATGATTTGGTTTGGTTGGGTTTTATGGCATATCAACCATTGTAGGTTATTTAAAGCCAAATACTCTTTATACATATACATTAAATATATATGATTTGGTTTGGTTGGGTTTTATGGCATATCAACCATTGTAGGTTATTTAATGACAAATCCTCTTTATACATATATATTAAATATATATATATATATATATATATATATATATATATATATATATATATACATGGTTTGTAAACACATTTTAAAGATGACAGTCTTAAACGCGTCTGAGCTCTTTTTTGCACTGAATTAAATTGGTTCAAGTATTGCTTCATAACAATCACAATTTGACATCATTTGTTAGCACACAATTTTTTTTTATTTTATTTAACCATTAAACAAAAGTCATTTGTTTGCACTCTGTTTAAATGCCAGACAGTTTTATTTAACCCATAGATAGAACCTATCTGGTGATATCACTCCTGGTCTGAGAGGATCTGGGAGCAATAGCAATGAAGGGGTACTCCACTTCCCCAAAGCTTCCAGGTTGGAGTCTGGCCATCAGGGGTGGGTCCTCGTGGTGTAATGGTTAAAGCGATGGACTACGGAATCGTAGTAAGCGAGTTCGTACTCCAGTCGCGCTATTACGTTCACTTTTGGGCAAATGCCCCTGGGAAAGGTATGAACCCCCTTATCCTCCCAGTTATGGGTTAAATAGTACCACTACTGTTTTTCTAGGAGAATAGCTTTGACATTAAATAACCTACAAAGGTTGATATGCCATTAGACAAAGAATTTGACCATCAGATTGTTTAGTGTCATATCCACAACAGTGTTTTTTGGCTTATCTCTTCGAAGAGATGCAGTCCATGTATTCAACAGCCCCAGCTGAAAGGGTTAGCCCAGCTTTGTGAACATCTACTATATTACTTCCGAGCCTGCCATATAAGATCCGGTGCCGGACTTGTTTTCATACTGTAACAGGCCCCTAAGTTGTCACTATGGTAACACTCTTTCTCCTAACACTCAAGAACTTAACCTGTAATCACCCCACTACACAGAGTAGAGAGATGTTCGAATGCAGCATTCCACTTCAGTAAGGTCTAAATTAAATATTTTTTAAAGACTGGTAAATCTGTAATTACTACACTGAGAGTTTTTCGTGCTTATTTCATATTACTTCAAAATAATGCAGTTCTGGATAGAAAATCAACACAGCTAAAGGTTGAAAATTCTATCCGGAACGGCATCATTCCGACGCCACATAAAATGAGCACGAACAGCACTCTATGTAGTGATTACAGATTCATCAGTCTTTAAAGTACACTTCAACAGCAAACACATAGTGTTCACCGGTCCAACCATCACATCTGACACAAGATGAAGCTACATCAATAACTTGCCTCGATTCACTTTCTCTACATTTCAACATTCCGTCGTACCCTCTATATAAAGTTGGTCTCAGAATTATTCACCTCTCTCCGATTATTATGATTAAAGTTGTCATGTCTCAAAACCTGCAGGCACTTTTATTTGCACTTTTTTCGCAAATGGGTTTGAAAGAATGTGCAGAACTTCTTACGACAAAAGTTTTATTTTATCCTATTTACCAACCCCTCCGCTCGGGCAGGATATGATACAAGGTCAATTTTTAAGCGGAGTTTAACAGGTTTTGAATTCAGAGTTTTCCTTCTCCTAGACTAGTTGCCTAACCAAGGCTGAAGAACCTAGTCTGTCCTACTATTTACCCATAGCTGGAGGGAGAATATTTGGATTCATACCTTTCCCAAGGGTATTAGTGCTATGTGAAATGCAATCAGGCTCGTCCAGGATTTGAACTCGTGTCGTCGTGTCCACATCCAGCGACGATAACCATTACACCACAGGCACAAGTTTTATTTTATTGTCAAAAAAAGGTTTTCCATAGGTTTGATTTGGTTTGGTTTGGTTTGGTTTGGTTTTATGGCATATCAACCATTGTAGATTATTTAATGTCAAATCCTCTTTATACATATATATTAAATATATATGATTTGGTTTGGTTGGGTTTTATGGCATATCAACTATTGTAGGTTATTTAATGCCAAATCTATTTTTATTCATATAAACATTTCTATTTCAAACAATTCAGTTTAGCATGAGTACAGTTTTAACGCAGTTTCTTCCAAGCAGCGGTCGTGTCGATACTGCTGTATGGATACACTACTTGGACGCTAATAAAAGGGCTCGAGAAGAAGATAGACGGCAATTACACAATATTCAACAAGTCCTGGCGGCAACACCCCACAAAGCACCAACTATACGGCCACCTGTCTCCCATCACGAAAACTAACTATTAGACGAACCAGACATGCAGGATACTGCTGGAGAAAAAGGGATGAGCTCATAAGTGAGTTACTCCTATGGACCCCCGCATATGGCCGAGCAAAAGCAGGACGACCAGCTTGAACATACACACAGCAGCTATGTGTGGATACGGGATGTAGCCCAGAAGACCTGTCAGAGGCGATGAACAAGGAAAAGTGGCGAGATAGGGTCAGGGATATCCGTGCTAGCGGCACGACATGATGATGATGATGATGAAGACAGTTTTTGTTAACACACTGTTAAATGTCAAAACAGTTCTATTTCAGACAATTCAGTTTATCATAAGTACATAGGTAAAACACAGTTAAATATCAAAAACAGTTAATTTTAAGCAATTTACTTTAGCGTAATTACACGGTTTAGTTCTATTTGATCCATAAATAGGACCCTATCAGATACTACCAGTCCGGAGCGATGGCAATAATGTGGTACTCCGCATTTCCCAAAGCTCCAGCATTACTGGAGCCTCACTATCAGATTGTTTAGTGTCATAATCAGGAAACTCGTTGGGAGTGTCCTACCACTCTGCAGATATGTAGTCATTGCATTCTACAGCCCCAGCCGACTGTGCTCTCGTGGGGGAAGTCTTACCCTTCTGCAGACATACAGTCGGTGTATTCTGCTGCCCCAGGACACTGGGCCAGTTTACCATATGACAAAATTATATCCTCTTTCGAACTGATAAGAACTAGAGTCTTTGATTATTTAAAAAAGTTCCTAAAAAGATCTCAACACATTCCGATAAGAATTTATCTATATTTCTATGGCTTCTCGTTCCTCAAAGTTTGAAGGATTTCTGTCGCCGACTTTTCTCTTCAAATAATCCCATGAATTTTCAATGGGGTTTTGGTCAGGACATTATATTGAGTAGACCAAGACTGTCATCTAAGTATTTTGAAGCTTTTCGTCAGGTTCAGTGATTTTCACTTTGGTGTCAGAATAAATGTGTTACCATGGTACCTAACTCACATATAGTGTCTTCTTCGGAACCTTCTAGAATGTTAAAGAATCAGATCGATATACGATTTCATTTTCAAAAGGTGCTTCTATCAAATGACAACAAAATACATCTGCATGACAGCAATATTATTTCATATTTTCAATAGGATGTGTAGGGAATATTTGGACAGCACTAATTTTTAGAAAAATCTATAATTATGAATATAAGGGATCAAACTTCTCAAAAAAAATTCTCAATTTATTTAAAATCAAATACACAATAAATAATGTGTGGCAAATTAATACTTGTAAATATTCGCATTTCTTGAGAAAGTATATAAATATTCACCAGGGACAAATAATTCTCTCTCTCTCTCTCTCTCTCTCCCTATATATATATATATATAGTCATCCACAGACAGATCTGTGTCTTTATATCAGAACTCATCAGTGTGGCTAGACAGTAACTACCCATAGCTGGGATCGAAACCCGGTTGACTCAAACGCCAAGCCAAAGCTTCTAACCATTCAGCCACGAGGAGATATTAGCTGCGAAGTAAATTTTAAACGGTTATGAACCACAATTACTACTGTTTACATACATCCGTTCAACGGCTACCGAGACCTCAATTCATATACGAAGAGGCTTGCAATGAACGCTAATGGCAACACGATTACTTCTTCACCAGAGAACTCAACCCTATGGGGGTAGGGGAGTATCTCTCTCTCTCTCTCTATATATATATATATATATATATATATATGCATATATATATATATATATATATATATATATATATATATATATATATATATATATTCTGGAATCTTATTTCTTTATCGCGTTTTGGAAGACTTTATGATGTGTTGCGTCTTAGCATCAGGCAGCTTCTTGTCTATCCGTAAAAATTACTTCTCCTAAGACATCCAGTTAAGATACTTGAAATAATTAATTGAAAATTAAACAAACAAACAAACAAAATATCAAAGGATGCGAAAACTGTCTCATATATATATATATATATATATATTACTGACCGACATAGAATAAAACAAACAGGACTCTAACTACATAAGCTACACTTGACCGATATAATGATTTAATCTTAAAAAGAATCAAGAAATGTCTTCGTTTATATTTCAAGACAGTACATCAATAGTTTCTTTGTTGCTTATTTTATTTTCTGTTTCAACGAAAGAACCTGTAACTTACAAAAAAAGACTTTGTTTAAATGTAGAAGAACATGACGTCTTCTTATTACGGGAAATCATTTATTGTATGGGATGAGATTTCGAGGTTAGCGTCACAAAAACAGTATCAATTTGTTGAATTCGACTTGTACTCTTAGCGAAATAATCGCGAAAGTTCTTTAGAATTCACTGCCTATCACAAAAAAGGGACGTTTGATTACTACCGTTTTGGCGGGATAGCTTGTATGGTAGGAAAATCAAAAATGGAAGAACGGTATTTTATAAAAAAAAGTGATAAAGGCTTTTTAGCCTTTATTACAAATATTTTCTAGAGACGCCTTGATGATTGTTAAATCAAGCTAACTGCAACTCTTTTCACCCTCGACACGGCAACAGCTCGAAAATAGATAGATAGGCATGAACATACCGAGATAGATAGATAGATAGATAGATAGGACCAGACTGAGATTGATAGATAGATAGATATGAACAGACTGAGATAGATAGATAGATAGATAGATAGATAGATGAAAAGACTGTGATAGATAGATAGATAAAAAGACTGAAATAGATAGATAGATAGACAGGACCAGACTGAGATAGATAGATAGATAGATAGATAGATAGATAGAACCTTAAAAAAAATTGGGTTTGTAAAAGCCACTGCGTATAGCGGAGGTAATAATAACCTTTTCTTTCTTTCTTTCTTTCTTTCGTATTTAATAAATAGATATGGACGTACCAAGATCGAGAGGTAGATAGGTTGGTTGGTTGGTTGGTTGTGTTTTTATGACATATCAACTCTTGCGGGTTATTTAAAACCAAATCCTATTATCGTGCATATGATTTGTAAGCAAATAGTTTGTTGATAACTCTATTTTCAAATGAATTGTTAGAACTCAGTTCTTGGCAAACTGTTATAAGATTTCAAGTATTACAAACAAACACTACTAATTCTTATATGAATAATTTGTTTGTACACTGTTACGTGGTTTCAAGTATTGCTATCTCATACAAACAATTGTATTTAACAAGTAATCCTATGCAATATAAACAATTTGCACACTGCTGTATGGTCTCAAATAACATATAATAATAATCGTTTGTAAATGATTGAACAGTTCAGTTTTACTCATAGATGGGACACTAAAGAGTACCATCAGTCGAGGACAGAGTGGAATAATGGCAATGAAGAGGTATTCCACATCTCACAAAGCCCAAGAACTGCAGCCTCATCATCAGATGGAATTTAGTGTTACCCCAGGACACTTATTTCGGGGGTTTAACCTCTCTGCAAACGTGTAGTCAGCGTATTCTACAATTTCGAGCCGGTAGGATGGATAGATAGAGAGATTGATACAAAATGGCATAGATAGATAGATAGATATGAACAGACTGAGATAGATAGATAGATAGATAGATGGCCAGTTAGACATTGACAATCACGCTCTTACTTTTTTGATGTTCCTTTTCCGTTGAAACCCCTAAGAAGGATTTATGAAATATTAAACCACTCAAAATGTCATTCTCAGAAGCCCGACTATTACCCTTCAAGTTTGGACCTCAAAGTACTTTTTTTTAAATTCAAAAGGAGATTGGCTTCACACAGTGAGTATATTGTTGTCGACTACGAATTGATATCCTAGTAAAATAACGGCTGCAGATTATCAGGATTCATTACATTCATTTCTTCCTTTTTGGCGTGAATGTCTATGTAGAAGGAATATCAGAAAAGGAACGCAGCCAATCTCTTTTTCCACATATTGAAAATGTTTTTATTACATACATTTTGTGTAGTCGGCGGAGATGGTCTGGTCTTACTCGAAGTTAGAAATTCTTCTTATCTGCTCAATATCGGCGCTGGCTAAAACGAGCCAGCCCAAACACCGAGATAGATAGATAGATAGATAGATAAAAATCCCACTTTGACATTTAATTAACTAATTAGATAGATATATATGAACACGGATAGATAGATAGATACCCTTTTACTATCTCACTCTGACACTGACTTACTGTTTTTATCCATGTGTCTCTTTATATATATATATATATATATATATATATTAAAAGACAAACTAAAGACTAGCAAACCCTTACGAGTGAGTTTGAGTCTCATGGGTTGCCCCATTCATGCAGTCTTGCACCACATCTAAGTATAATGTTTAGGAAATTACAAAAGACAACCGGTCTAGGAGAGGGAAAACACTGAAATCAAAACTGCTAAAATATTGACCTTCTGTCATATCCTTCTTCTGCAGAAGAGGATATATATATATATATATATATATATATATATATATATATATACATGTGTGTGTGTGTGTGTGTGTGAGTGTGTGTGTGTTGAAACGATAAACGGATGAAGGATGTATACTTTAGTGAGATGAAAATTTGTTGTATTTACTTTGCCGACACATGTTTCGACAAAATTTTGCCTGTATACAAGGTATTCCATTTAGGATAACTTTAAGTATAAAAATAATGATAAAATAATAATAATAGCAAATACGTTAAGTATGCAAGCTAAAAAATCGTCTTATGGGCAAGGACTTTTCTAAGAATTCCTACCGATTTTGACACTGCTGGGGTCTAGATAATCTTGAATCTTTCTCTGATCTCCATCTCGCGTAGCTTCTTTTCCAGACCTTTGGGAACCCTTCCGAAGACTCCTGCTACAATTGGTATCACTTTTGCTTTCATGCTTAATATCTTTTTCAGCTCTCTGGCAGGAGCGAAATATTTGTCTTTTTGTGATTTTTTTTCTCTCTGTGCTCCCCTACTACGGCAAGATCCACCTGATAAAAAGTTCTGTTCTTATTGTTAATTAACACTCGGTCGGCTCTTCTGACAGAGAATGGAAGAGCCGTTTGTATTTCAAAACCCCAGAGGAATTTTATGGGTCTCATTTCTTTAGATAGATTCTGGTTTTTGCATATACCATTTGTCTTCAGGGTTAAATTTTATTCTCTTGCATAATTCCCAGTGGATCACTTTTCCCACCCAGTCATGGCTATTCTTGTATTGATTTTGTACTCGATCGTATACACTTGGATATCAAGCGACAAGCTTAGACTTAAAATCTCTCCAAATATTTAAGGTTCACGACATACACGAGATAAAAATTTTGTGTGTGTGAATAGTTGAATATGGCTAGGCGTAGCCCAACTGGTATACCTTCAATTTCCATTTAAAAAAAAAAAAACAGTCCCGGATGATATCGGATGATAATTGAAGATATAAGACATGTTATCATCTATTTCCTTGTCTCCGTCACTAGAAAACCTATACTAAGCTCTTTTTTGAATTGTCAATTTTTGATTTGGCATTATTTGTTTTCATGGCGTTATTTTGTGTCGATATTAAAAGATATTTAGTTTATCTCTTGAGCTTTCCTCTTAGCCATGTACCAGTCATTTCATGAACATGGCTAAGCAGTTCATCTGAACAGAATAGGATTCACTGAAATTAGTGTCTTTTATGTTGTATACCCACGATTTACTCAATTCAATAAACGAACGAAACACACTTCTTTATAAAAATATTTCTCTCACACTTTATTCTCGAAAGGGTTGATGTTTCTGCGGGGTGTGAGAGATGGGTGGAGAGACATATATAATCAGAGAGAGGTCTTCTTCTTCTTCTTCTTCCTATATCATCTTCCAGGAGTCAGGGGGTGCCAACGCTTGCACCCCCCTTGCAAGCTCGTCAGCTCGGCTGCGTGTCCCCCGCTCGACTGTGATTCTCTGCACTCTGTCTAAATCTGACCGCGAGGTTCTCATCACGTGATCTCCTTCTTGTTACACACCTGTTCTACCCGCGTGCCCTGATCGTGCTGTCTTGTTTACAAATCACAACGTGACAGCTTGTCAAAGCACACGGGGTCACTAGGAACGAACCGAAAATCCATGGCATATGTTATATAACATTAAGTTGGAAAGTTCATGTCCCAAAAATATATAAACTACAAAATATTCTTGAGTTGAAGTTTACAAGAATTCATTAAGTGTATATCATCACAAAATATTTTTACATACATGAAGAAATAATGTATATGGTGTTTAAAAAGAAGCTCTTCAAGTTGGAAACCACAAAAATCTATATTTCATCTTTTCGTCATATTTACAAAAGGGATAACATTTACTCCAATTGGGAATTTACTAAGCTTTTTGCTTAGATGTGATACAAGGCCATATGAAAGGGGCACCCAATAGACTCGAACTCACTCGTGTAGATTTGCTAGTCGAGCTTGCTAACCATTACACCACCATAGGTGCCAATTGACTTTTGATCTGTATTCATAAAATATTGAAGGTATTGTTTTGTTTTTTATTTTTGCTTTTATTTTGACTTTTCATCAATGTTGTTACAAAAAAATATTTAACCTATATTCATAGATGAAGCAGACCCCGTATAAAAATGCTTTTTCTATTGTTCAGTAAACGAAAAGTATTGCATTTCTTTTTTAATGATAAGTATTTTTATTGGTTTGTTTATTTGTTTGTTCGTTTGTTTTTCAAATATTAATATTTAACACTGATAATTCTATTCAACTTTCAGCATTCGTTTGCGCGCAGTTTAATGGTTCCATGTACTGCTACGTATACATAACAATTCAATTAGATATAAGTCATTTGTTTGCACTCAGTTAAATAGTCAAACAGTTTTATTTCTAACAATTCAAATGGACATAAGTCATTTGTTTGCTCACAGTTTAAATATCAAACACTTCTATTTGACCCATTGGTAGGACCCTATCAGGTACTACCACTCCGGGACTGAGTGAACCAGAGAGAGATGGCAATGAAAGAGTACTCCATATTCACCTAGATCTTCTGGAATGGTGCCTTACTATCAGATTGTTTAGTGTCATATCCATCCAAGATACTCGTAGGGGTGTGAAGCCTTACACTCTGCAAAGATGCAGTCGGCGTATTCTACACCCCTCACCCTCCCGTTCTGCCAGCCAACTGGGCTGGGCCAAATAGGCTGTATAAACCGGGACCCGAATAAATACTCCTAATCCGTGTCAGAATCGATCAAAATGTAACGGCAACGATGAGGTGACTTCGCGCGCCACAAAGCTCCACCCTTTTTTTTTTTTGGAGGCGTCTTACACCCCTCCCCCTAGAGTGGGAATGCATGCGGCTTACTCTAGATCCAGCCGACAAGATGTCTGAACTAGGCGTGGTAAACATCTCAACGAAAGTTTCTAAAACTAATTGTCGTTGTTTTCATAACTAGATTAAATGAAAGGTGTGTGACGTCACGCAATTTAGCACCAACGCCTACTGTTATTCCTGACATAGAAGAGGAAATCTTGGCAATGGCGGGAAAATAGAAATCTCTTTAACGCGTCGCTGTTTATTAAGGGTGCGAGGAGGTCAAGAGGGGTTGTGTTTGCGTGTGTCACTGCATTGAGTAACTGTTAATGAAGATTGAAGTTTGGGAAGTAGTTGGGAAAGATGGAAGGGAGAAGGTGAAAGTAGAACTGAAAATAGATATTTAAAGAAAGAAAGAAAGAAAGAAAGAAAGAAAGAAAGAAAGAAAGAAGTTATTGAGTGGATAAAGAAAGAACAAAACGAACAAATAAACAAACAACTTTGTGGCGATACAAAAGAAAGAAAGAAAAAACAAAGAAAGAAAGAAAAAAAAACAAAGAGCATTATGAAAGTAAAAAATTTAGAAAGAAAGAAAGAAAGAGAGAACATTATGGCAATACAAAAGAAAGAAAGAAAGAAAGAAAGAAAGAAAGAAAGAAAGAAAGAAAGAAAGAACATTATGTTAATACAAAAGAAAGAAAAAAGAACATAATGGCAATACAAAAGAAAGAAAGAAAGAAAGAAAGAAAGAAGGAAAGAAAGAACAAAATGGCAATACAAAAGAAAGAAAGAAAGAAAGAAAGAAAGAAAGAAAGAAAGAAAGAAAGAAAGAAAGAACATAATAGCAATACAAAAGAAAGAAAGAAAGAAAGAAAGAAAGAACATAATGGCAATACAAAAGAAAGAAAGAAAAAAGAAAGAAAGGAAGAAAGAAAGAACATTATGTTAACACAAAAGAAAGAAAGAAAAAAGAACATAATGGCAATACAAAAGAAACAAACAAAAAAGACCATAATGGCAATACAAAAGAAAGAAAGAAAGAAAGAAAGAAAGAAAGAAAGAAAGAAAGAAAAAGAAAGAAAGAACATTATGGCAATACAAAAGAAAGAAAGAAAGAAAGAATGAAAGAAGAACATTATGGCAATACAAAAGAAAGAAAGAAAGAAAGAAAGAAAGAAAGAAAGAAAGAAAGAAAAAACATTATGGCAATACAAAATAAAGAAAGAAAGAAAGAAAGAAAGAAAGAAAGAAAAAAAAACATTATGGCAATACAAAAGAAAGAAAGAAAGAAAGAAAGAAAGAAAGAAAAGTTTATTATTACCTCCTCTATACGCATTGGCTTTTTCATACCCAATTTTTGGGGTTCCATCTAGGGTTTGCTCCAGGTCGATTATTCAAAGTTAATCGCATGGTCCTGGAGGCCTTCCCACTGGCCCACCTCAATGATGCTGTAGTATGGATGGTCTCCACTCGTCCTCTTTTTTTCAAGACCTCCAGTCCCACTACCAATCATTTGGTGACGACTGTGCCAATCATGCCTATCACAATTTGTATCTCAATCACTTTTATATACTCAAGCTTTTTTCAGTTCTCTTGGAAATTTTTGGTACTTATCTCTCTTTTTACTTTTCTTTCAGTTTAACCTGTGGTTAGCTGGAAAGGCAAAGTCCACATTATTATTAATATTATTATTGTTATTATTATTTACTCCTTGATAATTTTTCACATCAGTTTTTTAGCTGATTGTTTTTCACTGAAGTCTGCGTGACAGCAAGTGTCCTCAAATCTCCAGGACTCTTCTCAGTATTCTGGCCGTCTTCAATAATTCTGTAATTTAGATGGCCTCCACTCGTCCTCCAACTTCCAAGTCCTCCAGTCCCTTTAATAATCCTTTATTTACCGTACCGAAAGCACCAATCACAAATGGTATAATTGTCACCTTCATGTTCTATAGTTTTTTCAATTCTCTAGCAAGGTCGAGGTACTCATCCTTCTTTTCACATTCTTTCGGTTTTATTCTGTGGTCTGCAAAGTCGACAATTTTGCAAGTTCTCCCTTTCTTTCTTTTTCCTTTTTTTTTTTTTTTTGTTGATTATTATAAGTTCTGGTCTTCTGGCCCAGATTAGATGATCTGTTTGTATATCAACGTCCCATGGGAGTTTATATTTGTCATTCTCCAGGACAGATGCTTGGTTGTGCATTGACCATTTGTTCGTATGGTCAAATTTAGATTTCTTGTAAATTATTATTATTATTATTATTATTATTATTTATGCGAGTTATTCACACAAACTAATGGCCTTTCTCTTGAGTCTGAGTGACAGCAAGTCTTCTCAAGTCTCTAGGACTCTTTCCAATATTGTGATTGATCTTAATAGATGGTCTCCGTTAGTACTCTGATTTGTAAATCTTCCCTTACCTTAGTTAAGCCTTTGGGGATTGTTCCGAACGCTCCAATTATAAGTGGTATCACCGTCACCTTCATGTTCTTTAGCTTTCTCAGTTCTTTGTCAAGATCGAAGTACTTATCTCTCTTTTCGGTTTCTTTGATTTTCCCTCTTCATCATAGCTTCATTAATGACATTATCAAGAAATTGCTGTTCAGAGGACATCTTTCTTTATTCCTGCGGTTTGCTCTAGTGTCTGGTTGTCATCTTTTCAATTTAAATTGGTTGGTCTTCTTGTGTAAGGGTATATTAATCTTCGTGGGTTATTTAATGCCAAAGCCATCTTCTTAAAAAAAAAACGGTAGAGGTATTATTTAACCCAAAGTTGGTGGCGGATAAGATGATTCATACGTTTCCCAAAGGTATTAGTCCGAAAATGAACGTAATCACGTGACTAGAGTTCGAACTCGGAACTTATCACGTTATCTTTTACGCCACGAGGAATCCAGATTCTTAAGTTGTGTTTACTTAATATTATCCATGCAATAATAACTCTCCTCTGTCTCGCCAGATAGTTCACAGTTCTTGTAAAACCCCTCTACCATACAAAATTAACATTTTCTTGGCACTCTTTCCTTTTTTACTTTACCTTTTATTTATTTATGGGCAGACATAAACTGTACGGCCACCTGCCTCCTATCACATAAATAAACAAAAGGCGAAAAGTATTTACGAGGGCCGGCTGAAAAGTTCATAGGCTAACCAAGATACTCTCACGGAATGTCCCCAAATGAGGTTTATTTTTCAACATATGCCTTACACACTTCTTCCATCAATGTTGCAGTGTTTTGTTCTCATAGGTCTGAGAAGTCATGAATAGCAGATACGACGTCATCATATGAGCTTTTCAGCCACCCTTCGAATATGTGTTTAGGCAAAAGATTCGTTTTTTTTTTGTTTAATGGTATATCAACCGTCGTAGGTTATTCAAGGCTAAAACCAGCCTTATAAATCGGACGTAGACAATCACGTTATCCACTTTGTCATGGTAAGTTAGTTATATATATTCATGTATGTATGTATGTATGTATGTATGTTTGAAGAAAAATGCTATATTTACATCAATTCAAAACTACGATAGACGAGTATATATATATATATATATATGGAGGATTTCTTATTTTAATTTGATTAAATCAAATTAACAACTTCCTATCAAGTTTTTCTATCCTTGATCCGTTCAAGCTTTCATTCTCAGTAAATATCAACAAACCTTCCTTAAACAAGATCAACTTCGAATATAGCAGCCTAGTTTTAAAATGCCTAAAGTACATTTCCTGCAATTGTTTTCCTTTTACCCTCCCACTATTTCTTCTTCCTAGCCTTTATATAAAAGTATATGACATTTCATTAGGTTTGTTATTTCAATGTGCGCTTCCCTGAAAAGGGCCCCAGTTGGAGATGAAGTTACTTTGGAAACATACGGCTCCTTCCTAATTTCATTTCATCCAAAATCCCGACGATTTATACGAAGACTTGAACGGATCATTGATTGAATAAGAAGACATGTGTCTGTCGTATTCAGATAAACGTCTTTAAAAGAGAAACTGCTACATATATATATATATATATTTATGATAGCCGTCTTTACCACGAAATTCATCCTGGCTTAAATCCTGTACAGGATCAATTGGATCCAACAATGGATCATCCTTTTCCTGAATTTTCGTGTATCTTTTTTTAAACTGGACATTTGCATGAGGGTGAGAGTGTTCGCCAATAGCCCGGGAGACCTGGGTTCAATCCCAGGTCGGGTCATACCAAAGACTCAAAAAATGGTACTTGATGCCTCCTAGATTAACACTCAGCATTATAAGGTACGGATCAAGGGTAAAGTGGAGCAATCCAGGGAAAGGAGTAACGCCCTTCTTCTACACCTTGGAGTAGTAGCTATCGAAAAGGAAGCCTTTGGGTCACCCTTGACTAAAGGGAGACAACTTTACTTACTTTTAGTTTGTATCTTATTGATTCTGGATTTGATTTGTACAGTTTGCAACATATGTTACAAAAGCATATATATATAGAGAGAGAGAGAGAGGGGGGCAAGTTCACCTACCTAGGAAGCAGTGTCTCATCAACCAAAAAATACATCGACAAGCGGCTAACGAAGGCATGGACAGCTACCAATAAGCTATCGATCATATGGAAGTCAGACTTGACTGATAAAATAAAATGCAGTTTCTTCAAAGCAGCAGCTGTATCGATACTGCTATATGGATGCACTACTTGGACGCTAACAAAACGGCTGGAGAAAAAGCTAGACGGCAATTACACGAGAATGCTGCGAGCAATATTGAACAAGTCCTGGCGGCAACACCCCACAACTATACGGCCACCTACCTCTCATCACGAAAACTATCCAAGTTAGACGAACCAGACATGCAGGACACTGCTGCAGAAGCAGGGACGAGCTCATAAGTGATGTACTCCTATAGACCCTCACATATGGCTGAGCAAAAGCAGGACGGCCAGATCGAGCATACATACATCAGCTATGTGAGGATACGGGATGTAGCCCTGAAGACCTGCCAGAGGCGATGCACGATAGGGAGAAGTGGTGAGAGAGGGTTGACATGATGATGATATATATACATATATATATATATGTAGTTTTTAACATATATATATATATAATTTCGTATGTATAGGTATAGATAATGTATATTTCCTCGAAAGGAAACAGTTAAAGTTAAAGAACTAATTAGTCGTAAGATACAATTAGTTTTAAATAAGTTTTGTTTGCATGAAAAATTGCAGTCAGTATCGATTAAAAAGCATCTCTATCTATAAACATATGACAAAAAAAAATCAATCTAATTTGCAATGAACATCGTTTTTATCCTTCAGATAAAATGATCAATCTTATTGATCCTATTGTTACGTCTATATCTCATTAATATATACTAATGTCACATGAAAAGTTCATAGGCTTACTAAGATAGTCTCATGGAAAGTCACTAAACGAGGGTTATCTTTCAACACATCCCCTTCCCTTTCGGTTCTGAAACTTACTCAATCTATGTAGCAGATTAGTTAGAAAAAGTTGACAGCAAATATCACGTCATAATCTGAAATTTTTAGCCAATCCTCGTATATATATTATAGAAGATATGAAAAACTAAGAGAAAGCGAGTCTTACGTAATGATTCTCACCAACCCCGGCGCCTTGGATAGCGGAAGTGTTGATATACAATAACGTTTATATATATATATATATATATATATAATTTCCAAAAAAAATTGGGAGATTTTGAATTGTCGTAATAACTAAAATTTGAATGAAAAAGACTTGTGTAAATTTATCATAAGTTTAAATTTATACAATTTAAAGTTCTTCTCAACCAAATTAAACCTTTAATCGAGAACATTTTGTGAAAAAATCCGAACAGTTTTCGGTGAAATCGATCCCCTATCTCACTATCCGTTGAATCAGCAAAGGAGTACGTGCAAAGAATCTCGAGGCAACACTACTATTTGCAGATTTCTCTAAACCCTTTGATTCTATACTCAGAAGAAAAATGGAACTAATACTGCTTTCATATGGTTTTGTCCAAATAGATTATTACCGCAATAATAATGCTCAACAGAATCACGAAAACAATGGCTTACACACCCGATGGAGTCACTGTCTTCTCCGACTTTGTTTTGCAAGAATATACATGAGCATTTTATTTGTTTATACTAAGCCTACGCTACGTGCTTACGTCGAGAGATTGAACAAAAGAATATGGTTTCACATACAAAAAAAAAAAAAGGCAAGAACAGATGATATCCCACAAACTTTAACAGAAACTATGATCGAATCCCTTCTGCATAACCGATAGCCAGCAGCTTAGAAGACCTACCTGGAGCGGTATGTCATCAGGATGGATGGTGAAAGTGTGTCAGGAACCCTGTATTATCAGAGCGACTCGATGATAATGATGACGATATATATATATATATATATAGTTTTAACGGTAGATGCAATTTATGCTTAGAAGAAACTTACCTAGGAAGTAGCGTCTCATCAACCGAAAACGACATCGACACACGACTGACGAAAGCATGGACGGCTATCGATAGGCTCTCGATCATATGGAAATCAGACCTGACCGATAAAATGAAACGCAGTTTCTTCCAGGCAGCGGTTGTATCGATACTGCTATATGAATGCACTACATGAACGCTAACTAAACGGCTGGAGAAGAAGCTAGACGGCAACTACACAAAAACGTTGAGAGAAATATTGAACAAGTCCTGGCGACAACACCCCGCGAGACACCAACTATACGGCCACTTGCCTCCCATCACGAAAACTATGCAAGTTAGACGAACCAGACACGCAGGACACTGCTGGAGACGCAAGGACGAGCTCGTAAGTGATGTACTCCTATGGACCCCCACATATGGCCAAGCAAAAGCAGGACGACCAGCTAGAACCTACATACAGCAGCTATGTGAAGACACAGGATGTAACCCTGAAGACCTGCCGGAGGCGATGAATGATAGGGAGAAGTGGCGAGAGATAGTCAGGGATATCCGTGCTGGCGGCACGACATGATGATGAGGATGATGATATAAATGGCCGGATAAGTTATTAAATACGAGAAGTGAATTAATAGCTGGATGTAGACATAAAACTAAATTTAAACTACAAAAATTAAAACATAGAAATAAATAGTGAAACCAGGTAAAAAAACGTATCCAACATATACACTAAAAAAATAGGTAGCTAATTAAATGGTATCGAAATTAATATAAGCATTAATATTTCTCTTAAAAGTTAATTATCAAACTTAACATGGAAAGAAAATAAACTAAACAAATAAATAAAAAAGTTAAATTACCGTAATTATAACTGACAGAAGAAATTTGAAAAATTAAAATAAAACGGAAATTCAATAAAGCGAAGAGGTAACTCCTTAATCTCGTCCCCCTCCACCCCACGTGTTTATTCTGTTTTAGTTAATTATCGATTTGATCTGTAGAAGTCCTGTTATGTTTTGACCTTCGACCCGGCCCCAAAAAATGCTATTCCAAGGTGATGCACCGGAAGGAAGTGACACATTCCAATGGCCAGTAATCGAAAGAGATCGCGTGGGCGGATTAAGGCTTTTAATATGGGACAAGGTGAAGGTCCCACTGTGCCAATACAAACTGATGCACCGGAAGAGAGTGACCTCTGAACTGCATGACAGTTATTTCCGCTTGATGACGATTAAATATTCGATTTCAAAGATCCAGTGGGCGTTGAATTATTATTTAACTCAGTTGAGTTCGAGTTCAAGAAGCAGTTGCCAGTAGAATTCCAGACAGCTAGAGACCAGATGTGGTAGGGAAAGCCACACCCAACCGAGGGGGCCCTCGGGAACCCCGATCGAGTGGACTCCAGCATCAGGAGAACAAGAAAGACACAACATGACGGTCATAACAGTGGGGTCAAGAAATTACAGTTTATGTTCGATCTCCAGCTTCCTCTCACATGCAACCCTTGAACAACCCTTGCAATAAAGTGAGAGGTAAATATATTTGTAAAGAAGTCCTTCCTGCGTCTTCCTGCGTGCGTCTGTCATTGTCATTGTGTCGTTGTGAATTATTCTACATATATATGTGCATGTATGTAGATGTGAATCTGCATATGTGACTATATAACAGTCCTATATAAATTTTTTCTTCATGTTTTTCATTCACACCAGAAACTGAAAATACAGGATGGAAATAAATTTATAATCCTGAATTAACCTTTGGTTTTTTTCTTAAAGATATATATATATATATATATATATATATATATATGCAATATATATATATATATATATATATATATGCAAAGCTCTTCGTAAGAATTGAGCACTCTGGTAGCTGATAGGGTATAAAAAAATGTAAACAAAGGCTGCTGCTGTTGCTAAAAATAAAATACCTTAAAATTCCCTTAGCCAACGTAGTCCGCTTGGTGGCCGACGTAAAGTTGGACGGGTTTCGATCCCGGCTTCGAGCATCCTGCGTGTCTAGCCACACTGAAGAGTTCTGATAGAACGAAACAGTCTGTCTGTGGATGACAATATATATCATCATCATCATGTCGCGCCGCCAGCACGGATATCCCTGACCCTCTCTCGCCACTTCTCCCTATCATTCATCACCTCCAGCAGGTCTTCAGGGTTACATCCTGTGTTCTCACATAGTTGCTGTATGTAAGTTCGTGCTGGTCGTCCTGCTTTTGCACATCCATATGTGGGGGTCCACAGGAATACATCGCTTATGAGCTCGTCCTTGCTTCTCCAGCAGTGTCCCGCGTGATATAAACAGGGATAGGGATAGGAGAGTGTTGGTGTCAGGGAGACCTAAGAAACAAGCTACTCGTCAAGTCAGTCCAGAAGGCTGTTTTAGAAAATGCTTGAGTGGTAGGCGTTAATATGTACGTGACTGCGCATGCGCTGACTAGCACTTTCTCATCGTGTTTATCAGTGACGCTTCTCGGAGCGTGTTTGAGTGTTTTGGCAAAAGCCATACTTTCTGGTTCTGTTAAAAGGTTGGAAAAGATACGAAGGGCCTTGGCTACCAACCGTGATTAAGAGATTCGAAGGGGATTGGGGGGTGAGGAGGTAGTGTTAACGGTGGCGTGTTGCACGACAGAGATGACAATGATGACCCACAACTATAGTTCGAACTTTTCGACAGCCACACCCTCTCCTTATTTGTTTCACTATCATCGCTTTGCCTCTATTTTCTCCACCTACACTTTTTTTTCTGATTTTAAATGGTCACCCATCTGAACAGGATTAACGATGCTTAACCCGCCCCCACATAGATACATCATCTGCCAACGTTTATTCTTGTACCTCTTCCAACGCTTTATTAACCTTCCTACGTTTTCTTTCTTTATTTCTTTCTTCGAATTCTTTCTTTCTTTCTTCTAAATTATACTTTTCTTTTTTCTTTCTTTACTTTTTTTCTTTCTTCTTTCAAAACTTTCTTTGTATATTCCTCATTCTTTTTTCTTTCTTTCTTTCTTTCTTTCTTTCTTTCTTTCTTTCTAACTCTTCTAATGTCTCTTTTCTTTCTTTATTTTACTCTCTTAAAAAAATCATCGTGTCCATTTCCAATGACGATAACCATTACACCACGGGCACTTCCACTATGTGGTTATGTGTCGAACCTATTATTATTATTATTATTATATGCATATTAATATAAAGTAATTAATGTTGGTTACCGTAGTCGAAAGTGACCAGAAGGTTTCCTTTTCAAAAGGTACTACATCGAAATGTAGGGGAGGACACCACTCTTTTCCTTGTATTACTCCACTTTACCCTTGATCCTTACCTTATAATACTGAGTGTTAAGCAAAGCGACATCAAGTACCATTTTTGAGTCTTTGATAGAACTTGATTTGGGATTGAACCCCGGTCTCCCGGACCATTAGCGAACACTCTACCCACCAGATTTTGTGCGGTATAAATATGTATGTATGTTAAAGTATTTTGTATATTCAATACTATAAAATGAAATAATATATATATATATATATATAAAATTTGATAACATATTCATACACCTGGTTGTAACGCAAAAACGTTACATCAGTTTCATAAGTTTTTTAGTTCTTTTTTTTTTTTAGAAATTGTTTTTAAAAAAAAACTTTTTAACTATGTTCTGGTTATATGTTTTCTCTCTCTCTCTCTCTCTCTCTCTCTCTCTCTCTCTCTCTCTCTCTCTCTACATATATATATATATATATATTTTAAAATAACGCTTGTAACTATTGTGACGGTGCCATTAAATATTTATCCCAAGATGGGAGTTTATTTTTCGCACATGTGAAGTCGGGGCAGTCTGGCACTTGATCCCTCGCAGAATAAGTCTTAGTTAAGAGTCCTTTCTCGGGCATATGGGAACTGACAGATAATTTGGGGGTTAATTTGGGCTAGACTGACCACTGCTGGCAAGGGGTTTCCATTTTTCTCGTTACACACACACACACACACCAGACCACTACTTCTTCCTACCCCTAGGATAATGGAAGATATGGGCCTCTAGGTTTAGATATAATAATATTAATTATCGTAGTCGACAATTCCAGTTTCCCGTGTAATATTTTTAAAAGGCGAATAGGACAGTTAGAATTTAGAATAAATTGAGGCGAATGAAGCTGAAAAGAAACATGCAAAAGACAACTTGATAGGCAGACAACACAATGAATAAAATTCGACACGAGATGAGATATAAAATATAACAAGGTTTTTAATACATGCGGACACACATGTTGAACGTGTCGGCTATATTATCAGTGGATAATATCAAAATATAAATGTCTTTCTTCCTTATTTTTTCTTTCTTCCTTCTTTAACTTGAGAGAGAGAGAGAGAGAGTATGTAATTGCAATACTTAGGAAGGGTGGAGGGAGAAAACAGTCTCACGGTTTACTTAGCTTTTTGACGGGTTCCTTCTGAGAGTATTTTCTCTTTTACGGGCTAGCGGGATTTTATATGGCTTGGCTTGAAGGCGTCTGTCATCCTCTTGTCCAAGATTCTCTCCGCTTTTCCCCGGAATTTCGGCGACATTTTCAATTCATCTAATCACATCAACTGCTGTCCTGAAAACTGATTTTTTATCCCTATTTCCGCTGACGAAAAGGGTGATATTTCCGCTTTAGGGTTCGGCCTCTTTCTCCTTCCTTCACCCTGTCAGGCGAGTCGTTCGGACTACTATATGTCCCTATACCCCCTTCTTTATCCATCCGGTCACAGAGTGCAAACATCTGTTGGCTTTCATTCTGACCTGGATTGGTTACTTCGGCCGCGAGGAATTGACCTACAGTCCTTATTTCTCTTTTAACACTCAATTTTTGGCGGACAGTTTATTCAAACATGGAGGGGTAGGGGAAATCTCTTATTTCATTCCTCTCAGTGGTAGACCACGTGACACTATGTTCTGGTAATATGTTCTCTCTTTCTCTCTCTCTCTCTCTGTCTTTATATATATATATATATATATATGTATATATATTTAAAAACAACATTTTTAACTACGTTCTGGTTATATGTTTTCTATCTCTCTCTATATATATATATTTAAAAATAACGTTTTTAACTATGTTCTGGTAATATGTTTCCACTCTCTCTCTCTCTCTCTCTCTCTCTATATATATATATATATATATATATGTATATATATTTAAAAATAACGTTTTTAACTACGTTCTGGTAATATGTTTTCTCTGCTCGCTCTTTCACACTCTCTCTCTCTCTCTCTGTATATATATATATACGAAGAGAGAGAGAGCGAGAGAGAGAGAGAGAGAGAGAGAGAGAGAGAGAGAGAGAAAACATATTACCAGAACATAGTTAAAAACGTTTTTTTTAAACAGCCACTAAAAAAAAGAATTCAAATATATATATATATATATATATATATAATGCTTTCTGACAATCTTTTCGTCTTCCATTTTGCTCCATTTTGCATAAAATAAATTCACGTAAATGTCTTCCTTATTTCTATTTTTATTTATATATTTATTTATTTATCTACTTTATCCGTCACAATGTTAATTGTAAACTATATTTAGTTGAGAATTTTTCCTCTTTGCTTCGTGTGACGCCAAATCTCTTGTTTTACGCGAACCATTTTGAAGTGCTACTTAATATTGCTTGCTCTTGTGGCACCATATCAATCTTGTTTGGCCTGGACTTTCGGATTATTTCCGCTTCTAATCGACAAATTCACTTGCTGGATTTTTCATTTTTAATTTTAAACATCCATCCTCTTTCTATTGGAACTTTGTCATTCCGCTTTTTCGTCATTTTACAACGATTTATTTTTGCTTCTCTTTCATCTCCCTTTTTCTTATTTTTAATTCTTTTATAATTATTCTTTTTAATATTCATCTTCCATTCAATAATTTCCTTTTTCTCAATAATCTTTTTTAAATTTTCTCTTAGTTTAATGGCATGTCAACCAAAGACATCACTGCCGTAGAACAGCGGTGACACTATTTAAGTCGCACCTGGGAGATAATAGAGTTCATGCCTTTCCCATGGGTAATAGTCTGGAATTCAAACTCGATTACTTCGAGGTCGCAGTTCAGCAGATTAGCCATGAAAACTCTGACCCTTTGTTGCGTTCTGGTTAGTGAACGCTAGTAATATTAAATAAAGGACAAACCACGATATGAGAGGAAATAGAGATATATTCTCAGGAAAAAGTATATACAATAGAGAGACTATTAGTAGACAAGAACATAGGATTAGTGAACGCTTGTGATATTAAATAAAGGACAAACCACGATATGAGAGGAAATAGAGATATATTCTCAGGAAAAAGTATATACAATAGAGAGACTATTAGTAGACAAGAACATAGGATTAGTGAATACAGAATAAAGATATAGTCCAGTGACAGTATTAGCTTCCGTTATTATGGTAGCAAGTAAGGTGATCTAGTGCGATATCCAGTCTCCAATGCTCTAATACTATTCCTATAAGAAGCTGCTCTTCACCTTCTCGTCTGCCCTGTATTAGTAGCTACTGCTATATTTGGCAGATGGACTAGATCATTGTGTGGAAAAAGGTGGGTGATACCCAACACCCTTTTCATCTTCTTCGTTTTCTTTTAAATCTACATCTCCATATTTTCTTTTTTCTTTTTCTTCAACGATAAACTTTTATTTCTCGATAATCTTATTCTTCTTTTTCTTCTTTTTCCATTTTCGTTCAATTTTTCTTCCTTGTCTTCTTGATTTCTCCAATCTTCTCGTTCTTTTTCTTCTAACATTTTCTTTCAGTTTTTCTTCCTTTTCTTCTCGTTCTTCTCAATCTTCTTCTTTTTCAATTTTCTTTCATTTTTTTTCTTCCATTCCTGCACGTTCTTTCCAGTCTTCTTTTTCTCCTTCCATTTTCCTTCAGTTTTTCTTCCTTATCTTCTCATTTATCCTAGTGTTCTTCTTTTTCAATTTTCTTTCATTTTTTTCTCCCTTCTCTTGTCGTTCTTCTCAGTCTTCTTCTTTTCTCGTTTTCCTTCACTTTTTCTTCCATTCATGCACGTTCTTCCCATTCTTCTTTTTCTCCTTCCATTTTCCTTCACTTTTTCTTCTCGTTCTTCCAAGTCTTCTTCTTTTTCCATTTTCCGTCACTTTTTTTGTCGTTTTTACCGGTCATTCTCGTTTTTTTTTCTTCTTTTTGTCTTATTATTTTTCGTAGTCTTCTTCTTTTACTTCTTCTTGTTCTTCTTCCATTTACTTTCACTTTTTATTTCTCGTCTCATTTTTTCTAGGTTTCCTTTTCTTTTTCTTTTTCGTCTTCTCAGTCTTCTTCTTCCTTTATTTTCCTTCACTTTTTCTTCCTTATCTTCTCGTTTTTCCCAGTCTTATTTTTCTTCTTTTTTCTTCCATTTTCCTTCACTTTTTCTTCCTTGTCTTCTCGTTTTTCCCAGTCCTATTTTTCTTCTTTTTTTTTCCATTTTCCTTCACTTTTTCTTCCTTGTCTTCTCTTTTTTCCCAGTCTTATTTTTCTTCTTTTTTTTCTTCCATTTTCCTTCACTCTTTCTTCCTTGTCTTCTCTTTTTTCCCAGTCTTATTTTTCTTCTTTTTTTCTTCCATTTTCTTTCACTTTTTCTTCCTTGTCTTCTCGTTTTTCTTAGTCATTTTTTCTTTTTTTTTCTTCCATTTTCTTTCACTTTTTCTTCCTTGTCTTCTCTTTTTTTCCAAGTCTTATTTTTCTTGTTTTTTTTTCTTCCATTTTCCTTCATTTTTTCTTTCTTTGTCTACTTGTTCTTCTCATTCTTCATTTTCTTTTTCTTCATCTTCGAAATATCCTTGTAGATCTTAGTATTGATCCATGTCTTTGTATTTACATATTTTCAGATAAATACAGGGAGTCTCAAAAATTTCACATCATTTAAACGCAATTATCCTGAAAACTACAAAGTATAACCCAATGAAATTGAATCGTTTCGGTGTTGAACATCATAAGTTTATTTTGGGAACGATTTTATAAGTGTTCGATATGTGCACCGCCTGTGACACGGGCCACGTCAAGTTGATAGCTAAGCTCTTTCCAAACACGCTGTAGTATATCTCCGGTAACATTATCTAATGTGGAAGTGATTCTCTGCTTGAGTTCGTCAACGCATGCAGGAAGAGTGGGGGACAAAGACTAGTCCCTTCACATATTCCCATAAAAAGAAATCACACGGGGACAGGTCTGGTGACCGCGGCGGCTATTTCATAAGAAAACTGTCTTCATTTCCACCATGCCCGATCCATCTATCTTGGAGATTCTCATTGAGATAAGAAAGTACTGCCCTCTTCCATTAAATATAAAATCTTGATAGGTTTCTATACATTGAGGTTATTTCAACAAGAATTGGCAAAATTATTGGCCTGTGAAATGATGTCAAATTTTTTGTACACCCTTGCATAATATACTATTTTATCAAGCTGTTCTTTATATTCTATTGGTGCAAGGATTAGGCAATCGAACATTTAGTGGTCAAGTGATTCATATTTTGATAGTACAGTCGACATATTGAGTTTGATCTATATTTTATGTTTGCTTGGGAGTTTCTATTTGGCCGTCTTGTGCTACTATCATTATCCCCTCTTTCTCCGCTTTCAGTCCATAGATTTGTTTTTACAAGTTCTGTATCAGTATTTCTAACTTATTGAGTGATATGCTATCATCTTTTGGTACTAACATATCAATTAGAAAGCGAATTTTTCTTTTACTAGATACCAGCTAGATTACTAGATTAATACATTTACTAGATACCAGCTAGATTTACTAGATTACTACATAATCCAGTTTCATCGTTCTACCCTGTAGATGTCAGCTCTACTACATAATCCAGTTATCTGAATTGATTTTTTCAATAAAAGTTTAAAAATAAAGCTGTAGCATTGTTTTCTTTAGGACGATAATTTTATCGTTCTACCCAGTAGATGTCAGCTCTACAACATAATCAAGTTAGCTGAATTGATTTTTTCAATAAAAGTTTTAAAATAAAGCTGTAGTGTTGTTTTCTTTAGGACTACAATTTTATCGTTCTACCCAGTAGATGTCAGCTCTACAACATAATCAAGTTAGCTGAATTGATTTTTTCAATAAAAGTTTTAAAATAAAGCTGTAGTGTTGTTTTCTTTAGGACGACAATTTTATCCTTCCACCCAGTATTGTCCTGTATTTATTTTTCTATCAGTTTAGATATCAAGATCCCAGATTATAGTAGCTCCTTTTGGTTCTACTTCGAGTTTTTACCATTTTTCATAATCCAATATTCCATAGTATTTACATATTTTCCGATGAATATATCGTATCTTATAATGCTGTTCATTATCTTCTGTGTTGGAATTGCGCAAGTGGATACAAAGTGATCATTTGATTCAGTTTTTTATTTGCCCAATCTATATTTTGGGAGCTACTAGGAAAAAATTTGCACACTCTACATACAGGAAGCTATTAGGAAAAAATTTGCACACTCTTCATACAGGAAGCTACTTGGAAAAAATTTGCACACTCTTCATACAGGAAGCTACTAGGAAAAAATTTGCACACTCTACATACAGGAAGCTATTAGGAAAAAATTTGCACACTCTTCATACAGGAAGCTACTTGGAAAAAATTTGCACACTCTTCATACAGGAAGCTACTAGGAAAAAATTTGCACACTCTACATACAGGAAGCTATTAGGAAAAAATTTGCACACTCTTCATACAGGAAGCTACTTGGAAAAAATTTGCACACTCTTCATACAGGAAGCTACTAGGAAAAAATTTGCACACTCTACATACAGGAAGCTATTAGGAAAAAATTTGCACACTCTTCATACAGGAAGCTACTAGGAAAAAATTTGCACACTCTACATACAGGAAGCTATTAGGAAAAAATTTGCACACTCTTCATACAGGAAGCTACTTGGAAAAAATTTGCACACTCTTCATACAGGAAGCTACTAGGAAAAAATTTGCACACTCTACATACAGGAAGCTATTAGGAAAAAATTTGCACACTCTTCATACAGGAAGCTACTAGGAAAAAATTTGCACACTCTACATACAGGAAGCTATTAGGAAAAAATTATAATAAGCGGATCAACGCTTTTTATAATTTTTTCCTAATAGCTCCCTGTCGTTAGGCTTATGCTGCTATTATTAACACTTCTGTTTCCTCCTTCAGTTCAGTACTGATCAACTATCGATTGCTACATCTTTAACAGCATTTTTAATTCTCTGTGTGTATTATCCATGTTGCAGTTTTTGTTTCCAGATATTTTTTTTATTTAAGTCCTTGTGATTTTGATTCTTTAAATTTTCCAATTTCTTTTGATTTTAGATAGAGTTGTTTAGCAAATTTATTGTTTTCTTTATTTATTAGATATTTTTCTTTTGCTTCTCGAGTGTGTTTACTAATTGTAAATCTGTTGTTGTGTCTAAGTGTTTCTTAAATCAAATACAATTTGCTTTGTCGGTCAGTTCTTATTGGCTTTATCCTCTTCCATCATTTTCTCTCATGATATAGACACATTCTATATGTGGTGCCTTCAATAAGTTTCCAGACATTTTTTGTACAGGCATCTAAAATTGTCGTAGACTCTTGAAAATTCAGTATGTTATTGCTATACATTTTATGAGATGACTGACAGATTTTTATGATTTCAGCTTCAAATGAACACCTACAGCAAGAATTGGAAAACACCCAACTATAACCTAATTGTCACAGCTGGTGATTTTCAAAAATGCAATCTGACACTTTAGAAGAACGATATGCAATAAAATTCTGTTCTAAACTTGGAAAAAAATGTTACAGAAACGTATGGAATGTTTCAGACTGCTTTTCGAGCATCTTGCATGAATCGATCATCAGTTTTTGAGTGGCAAGAGAGATTCAAGGAAGGCAGGGAGTCAGTGAGGGATGAGAGGTGTGGGAGGAGCAAGGAAGTCAATAGACCAGAGTTGATTGGCCAAAGGGTTAGGGTTAGGGTTACTATGTTGAGGTTTGAAGGGAGTTCAGGAAGACATTCCTTGGGAAGAAGCCAGCACTCTTCAAATCGGGTCAGTGGCATTTCAGCCAGGAAAATGCACCAGTCCACAACTCCATCCTTGTCACAGACTATTTTACCAAGATGGGCATCAAGGCACTTCCTCAGCCTCCCTATAGTCAAGACCTTACTTCCTGTGACTTTTGGTTATTGCCTAACCTCAGAGGCTGTCTTTATGACACAATTGAGGAGATGAAAGTGGCTGTGACGAAGGTCATTGACACGCTTACACAAGAGGACTTCCATGAGGCCTTACAGAAGTTGTTGGAACGGTACAAGAGCATTGCAGCCGGAGGAGATTACTTCAAAGGGGAGTAGAGTTTCATGTGTGTACTATCAATAAAAGTGCACATACGAAAAAAGTTTGGAAACTTATCTAATGATCCCCGTATCTGCTCTTGAGTGATGCAGCTTACTAGACTACCAACTTTAGAATTCATCTTTTTTTTAATTTCTGCTAATGTCCAGTTTGTTATCAAAACTAGATGTCACTACTGCTATTGCCGGAGTATTAATTGCTATAACTTTATTTTTTCCATTCAATTTTGTTTTAATTTGTTTTTTTATCCTCCTACACAATTCTTTTCTTATTTTTTTTCTTTACCTATAGTCTGAGAGATTCCATACGCTTCATTAATTCCTAAATATTCTTCTACATCTCCTCCCCGCAACCAAGTGGGATATTCATCCTCTCACCCTCTCCCTCAATTGGGATATTCTTCTTCTTGGATGTTACTTCAAACGGTTAAACTTATATTCAACTCCATTGGAACTGCTCTTTGCAAACTTCATCTCTCCTCGTTAAATATCTCCGTAAACTGAGACATTCTTCTACATCTCCTCCCCGCAACCAAGTGGGATATTCATCCTTTAACCTAGGTTCTATTTTTTTCCAACTCTGTAACTTCTATGTTTTTTTTCCTTGTGAGCCTTTCCTAAATGTATTTTTGGCATATTTTTCCTGATCAAAGTCAATTCTTATGCCGTTTCTAAATGTTTTCCTAGTTCTTCGTAGACCTTTTAAATCGTCTTATGTTTTTGCATATAACTTTAGAAGAGGTGATTTTTTCTTTTATTTTTATTTTCTTGTTTTTATCTCTTTTTTTTTTTTTTTTTTTTTGGTTTGTTTGTAGTTTAATATCCATAGTCTGTGTTTTTCAGTTCTATGGAGAGATGTATTAGAGTTATACAAAAAAAAAAAAAAAAATAGGAGAGATTTATTCTCCTTGGAAGATTCCATTGTTAATGTTCAGATCATTAGTTTTGAGTTTGCCTTTTTTATGGATTAATTCAGGGTTTGTATGCTACATTTCCATATTGTATTTAAGATATAACTGGAGAGACTTTAAGATGTTTAGAACTTTTTGAATCCATTCGTAATGTTTATGCTATCAAACGCGTTTTTTATACATGATCCAAGCCATACTTAGGATTTTGTGTTTGAATCGACAGTTTTCCGCAATGATCTTGTTTATGAAGATCTGATTTTTACAGCCGTTTGATTATTTTTACATCCCTTTTATTCTTTTTTCCTTCCATTTTCCTTCATTTTTTCTTTCTTTGTGTTCCCGTTTTTCTCAGTCTTATTTTTCTTTTTTTTTCTTCCATTTTCCTTCACTTTTTCTTCCTCGTCTTCTCGTTTTTCCCAGTCTTATTTTTTTTTTAATTCCATTTTCCTTCACTTTTTCTTCCTTGTCTTCTCGTTTTTCCCAAACTTATTTTTCTTCTTCCATTTTCCTTCACTTTTTCTTCCTTGACTCCTCGTTTTTTCCAAACTTACTTTTCTTCTTTTTTTTTTCTTCCATTTTCCTTCACTTTTTCTTTCTTTGTCAACTTGTTCTTCTCAGTCTTCATTTTCTGCTTTTTCAAAATATCCTTGTAGATTTTAGCAATGATCAGTGTCTTTGTATTTACATATTTTCAGATAAATACAGGGAGTCCCAAAACATTTCACACCATTTAAACGCAATTATCTTGAGAACTACAAAGTCTAGCCCAATAAAATTGAACCGTTTCGGTGTTGAACATCATGTTTATTCTGGGAACGATTTTATAAGTGTTCCATATGTGCACCGCTTCTGACACGGCGAAATTATTCTCTCGTTTAGAATCGTTGTTTTTTTTTATCATTAAGTGTTTTCGGATTACCGCCCTCATCTTTATTGTTATTTCCTCAACGTTTCGGCTGATATATCCACCAGCCTTCTTCATGTGTTTGTCGAACTCGGGAACCTTCACGGAACTTCGAACTACGTCCTTTATTGAATCCACGGAGGTCGCCTGTTCTGATTCCGTTAGCCATAACCGGGTACAAGTGTTAAGTATTCTTACTCGCCTGCAGCCAGGATTGAACCTGTAACCTCCAGATGAGAGTCTCCTTAGAAGCTTAGGGAACCAACGTTACTGTTACGCTATGTGTCCTGCTGGATAATTTAGAGTGAATTTTTGGGACATAAACTTAATCTTCTTACTTGACTAGAATTACTACTATTATGAATGATTTTTCTACCTGTGCTCATATTTAGATTTTTTTTTTTTTCGAATCGATGTTATTTTATTTGGGGGGGGCAAAAGCATGTGATTGGTTGATAGTTTCTTTTTTTGTTTTACATTTGTTGTGTGTATGTTTTTAGTAATAACGTAACTCCTTCTGTGAGCCAATTAGGAATTTTTCAAGTTTTTTAATGATTTCTGTTGTAAGTTTCGTCATTAGTTGATTTGTGGTGGATTGGTAATGAAGTTTGTTATTTTATCTATTTCAATTGACTTCAATTTATGTGTATGTTTAATTGTATTTATGTTATATACTCATTTGCCGTATCATAACGACTCAATAATAGAGACAGACGCACGCAGAAAGACGCAGGAAGGATTAAGATGCAGGAAGAAATGACGCATGAAGACTTCTTTAGAAAAATATTCACCTCTCACTTTATTGCAAGGGTTCGAAAGGTTAGCATGTGAGAGGATGCTGGAGACCGAACATAAACTTCATATTTTGACCCCACTGTTATGACCATCACGTTGTGTCTTTCTTGTTCTCTTAGATGCTCAACCAGAGGTCTTGGGGTCCACTCCATCGGGGCTTTTCCGAGGACCCCCTCGGTCGGGTGTGGCCTTCCCTACCACATATCGTCTCTAACTCTCTGGGAGTCTGCTGGCAACTGCATCGGGGGTTTCCGAGGTCCCCCTCGGTCGGGTGTGGCCTTCCCTACCACATCTCGTCTCTAACCCTCTGGGAGTCTGCTGATAACTGCCCTGGGACCCAAACTCAACTGAGTTAAATAATAACTCAACGCCCACACGATCACCTGCTGGATCTTTGAATCGGATGTGTAATCGTCATCAAGCGGAAATAACTGTCATGCAGTTCAGAGGTTACGCTCTTCCGGTGCATCACTGTTAGTGGCACAATGGGACCTTCAACTTGTCCCATATCATAAGCCTTAATCCGCCCACGCGATCTCTTTTGATTACTGGCTATTGGAATGTGTCACTTCCTTCCGGTGTATCATCTTGGAATAGCATTTTTGGGCTGGGTCGAAGGTCAAAATATAACATTTATTATCTCCCCTGTTGTAAAATCTTCGTACATTTTTGCTTTATCATTATCATCATCATGTCGTGCCGCCAGCACGGGTATCCCTGACCCTCTCTCGCCACTTTTCCCTCTTGTTCATCCCCTCTGGCAGGTCTTCTGGGCTACATCCCGTATCCTCACATAGCTGCTGTATGTATGTTTTAGCTGGTCGTCCTGCTTTTGCTCGGCCATATGTGGGGGTCCATAGGAGTAAATCACTTATGAGCTCGTTCCTGCTCCTCCGGCAGTGTCCTGCGTGCCTGGTTCGTCTAGCATGGATAGTTTTCGTGATGGGAGGCAGGTGGTCGTATAGTAGGTGCTTTGTGGGGTGTTGCCGCCAGGACTTGTTTAATATTGCTCGCAACATTCTTGTGTAGTTGCCGTCTAGCTTCCTCTCCAGCCGTTTAGTTAGCGTCCAAGTGGTGCATCCATTCAGTAGTATCGACACGACCGCTGGTTGGAAGAAACTGCGTTTCATTTTATCGGTCAGGTCTGATTTCCATATGACCGATGTATCTTTTATATTTTCAATTCGCTCTGCTTTATTATTATATTATTTCCTGTTACTCCAAAATGATTTCAAATTTTCTATCGTGGGGATTTTGTTTACATCTATCGTCACTTTTCCTATTTCTCGATAGAATTTTTATGGTCATTTGAAATATTTTGCTGTGCCTAAAGAATTTTGTTCATTTTTTTTTTCAAATCTTTGGATACGATGGACCTTTATATGTAATGTAAAGTTACAACATCAGTTAGGGAAATACGAGATAAAACGAAAAACATTAACCTTACTCGATAAAAGAAACCCAACAAATGCCAACGCGTAGAAACTCTTGGAAAAACTAGCACATACAAAAACGAACAACTCGAATACATTAAAGAAGAAGTTAATAAAATCCGCAAATCGGTCGAAGGAAATGAAGTAAGTGAAAGAAAGGGAAAACATCTCGAAGGCAACACAGAAAGCTGCCGTCTAAAAAGAAAGGCTTTAGAAGTGGAAAGAACACTTCAAGAATTTATGAGGAAACGCTCTTAAAATCACTGATACACCTACCGAAAAAATTATTTATTGTCAACTAGATATGTCAGATCTGTAATGATATGCGTTTCATTCTCTAGGACAGGTTCTGGTTTGTGCATATAATATGTGTCACCATGGACAAACTTTTGTCTCTTGCACAATTCCCTGTGGATCGCCTTCCCTAACTAGTCATGCTTAATGTTGTATCATTAAAAGTATTACAATGTGCTTGTAAAATATATGATCCTCTCGGAGCAATGATGTCAATGTTTATGCTTGAAATATCTCCCACTATCTTCAATTACCAGAATCGGTGTTGAACTAAGATATATAAACAAATGAACAAACTCGATCGAAATATTTTTTTACTATAAACCAAACAATACAGACTTTACATTTATGAAAAAAAAAACCTTCTGAAAAAACATGATTTTGCTTGATTTATTGAGGAACCCTCATATATATTATCATCCACAGACAGACTATTTTGTTGTAACGTAGCTCTTCTGTGAAGCCAGAAAGATTGAAGCTGGGATGGAAACCCGCCCAACTTTACGTTACACTGAGTATCCTACCGCTCAGCCAACAAGCGAACGACGTCAACTTATAAGGCATTATGTAATAACTTTCGTTTGTTTACATTTTTGCCTTACCGGATACCAGAGTGCTCAATTCCCACCCACCCCATATATATATATATATATATATATATATATATATATATATAAGGAGTGAGTAAATGCTGTGAAATCGTCATCTTAAAACAAAAATTTCACGAAAATTACTAAAAAATATAATTTCAAATAGCTTCTAATATACATACATACATACATACATAAGTATCTCCCCCAACTCTCTCTCTCTCTCTCTCTTTCATTCTCTCTCTGTGTAACATAGCCATAATAAACGGATGTGTGAAATA
This sequence comes from Sepioteuthis lessoniana, assembly GCA_963585895.1. Lineage (NCBI taxonomy): Eukaryota > Metazoa > Mollusca > Cephalopoda > Myopsida > Loliginidae > Sepioteuthis > Sepioteuthis lessoniana. Next base: position 4,343,418 of record OY757941.1, on the reverse strand, counting down.
GACATAGGGAATCCGAAATACACGACATTTACGAAATTGGTTTAGGTACGAAACTTTATTACCTTTGAGTTAAAGGTTATTCGATACGAGGAGAGTGATACACAATATTTCTATGCCGACTGCTTTTACATCGTCAGCTCCCAACCCAACCAACGCGCGGTGCCCGTAGCACACAAAGTCGTCAGGCCTCGCCCAGCTTTGAATCTCGACTCTCTCGTTCGGAGGCCCTGCTTTTTCTCAAATCCCAAAATCCTTAGCCCACGCTTCCGGGCGTGACGTCACTCACATCCCCTGGTCCGAATTCCTATCTGGGATTTTTATTTTGACATCTCTGAATGACACATCCTCACCGCGCGCGCGTGAACACCTGCGTTAATGTTGCACCTAACTAACCCATGCGCTAAGCGAAAGGTTCTCAGCCTAAACAAACCGAAAGGCAAGATATATAAAACGAAATCCCTCCGCAATTATATTACATCTCTCTCTCTCTCTCTCTCTCTCTGTTCCTCTGTATATATATATATATATATTATTACTGTTACATTTTGACTGATGATAGCTGTATTTGCCATGTCATGAAAACTAAGAAAAAAAGTTGTTGGCGACCATAGTCGAGGGTGACCCGAAGGTTCCCTTTTCGATAGCTACTGCACTGTGTAGAGAAGGGCGCTACTCCTTTCCCTGGATTGATCCACTTTACCCTTGATCCGTACCTTATAATGCTGAGTGTTAAGCAAGGAGGCATCAAGTACCATTTTTGAGTCTTTGGTGTGACTCAACCTGGGATTGAACCCAGGTCTCCCGGGCCATTGGTGAACGCTCTAACCGCTAAGCCAATGTCCGACAATGTCATGAAAACTAAAACATTCTAATTTATGACTAACCAAGCTTGTGAAAAATATTCAAGATGCGCAAGATGATAGGGTAGTAAGACACCTGGATGTCATTGGATTTTTGTGATATAAATTTGTCCGGCACTTATATCGCCGTTTGGATCGACATAGAGACACCCGAGAGCCAAGAACAGAAATATAACTCATGACTAAGCAAACTGCAGGTTTTATTTAAGAGTACCTTCTCTTTGACTTTTCCCGTCAAAATATACCAACATGTCAGAAGAGGCTTGATGCAGGTGCTTCCTTCTACAGTATTGAGTTTGGAATTCACTTCTCTGAGAAAAGATTGTCTACTCCACGACTTTGTCATTAGATTATAAACCACCCCAATATATATGTCGGGGATGGTGGAGAGAAATTGATAAACAAAGTGAAATACGTGGTGCCTTCAATAAGTTTCAGACTTTTTTTGTACAGGCATTTAAAATTGTCACAGACTCTTGAAAATTCACTATGTTATTGATATACACCTTATGAGATGACTTACCAATTTTTATGATTTAAGGTTCAAATGAACACCTACAGCAGGAATTGGAATACACCCTACTAAGGCCTTATTGTCACAGCTGGTGAATTTCAAAAATGCAATCTGGACGTGACGACACTTTAGAAAAATGAAATGCAATAAAATTCTGTTTTAAACTTTGAAAAAATGCCACAGAAACGTATGGAATGCTTCAGACTGTTTTTGGAGTATCTTGCATGAATCGAGCATCAGTTTTTGAGTGGCGGTATTTGTTTCACGCCCCACCGAACGTGAAAGTGTGGCACAAGGCCTTTTTTTGGTGGGTCCGGGCGAAAGGCCGTAGCCCACACACGCCCGGCAATACCCAAAAATGCCTACGACCCCATCGGTATTCCCCTTATTAGGGGCGCCTCAGGCACCGCATCGGTATTCCCCTTATTAGGGGCGCCTCAGGCACCGGGTGATCAACCCAACCCCCTCGAAAGGGGGTAAAAGCTTGGGGGAAGGCCCCCTGAGACCGAGGGAAAATCTTCAGCCACCGAAACACACCCGGCCATATCCATGCCGCCGCCATCACGGCCGACCAAAGTGCGACCCGGCAACTGAATGCCCTTTCTCGTTATGAGGACCAGTTTTTGAGTGGCAAAAGAGATTAAAGGAAGGCAGGGAGTCTGTGAGGGATGATGAGAGGTGTGGGAGAGGTAAGGAAGTCAATACATCAACGTTGATTTGTCAAAGGGTTAGGGTTAGGGTTACTATGTTGAGATTTTAAGGGAGTTCAGGAAGACATTCCAAGGGAAGAGGCCAGCACTCTTCAAATCAGTTCAGTGGCATTTCCACCAGGAAAATGCACCAGTCCACAACTCCATCCTTGTCACAGGCTATTTGACCAAGATAGGCATCAAGGCACTTCCTCAGCCTCCCTATAGTCTAGACCTTGTTCCCAGTGACTTTTGGTTATTCCCTAAGCTCAGAGGCTATCGTTATGAGACAATTGAGGAGATGAAAGAGGCTGTGACGAAGGTCATTGACACGCTCACACAAGAGGACTTCCATGGGGCCTTCCAGAAGTTGTTATAACGGTACAAGTGCATTGCAGCCGGAGGAGATTACTTTGAAGGGGACTAGAGTTTCATGTGTGTACTATCAATAAAAGTGCACATACGAAAAAAGTCTGGAAACTTATTTAATGATCCTCGTACTTTTTTTTCAATACTTCTCCACATGGTTGGATTCTTTTCTAGTATTTACTTCCATGTATGAAAGTAAACATGGTTTAAAATTTATCCATATTTACTTTCATACTACCCTTTCTGAAAAACAAATACCAAATACAATCTTACATAACATTTAACATGGATGATTCCAAACAATCTATATATATGAAAACTTGTCGTTGCGTATTTCTAAATAAACAGGAGGTTTTGTCTCGTTTCTTTGGGAAATCCAACAGTTTCAAATATTTTTCCACGTGCCAAACACTTTCTTATGACTTTTGAATTATGAACGCTATGTGCACGTTTGTGTATCTTTTCGTTGTATATTTCTCATTTGCTCCTGTCATCTCAGCAAGCATCCATTGCTATGTGAACTATTCTGATATCCACGTACAGATGATGATGATTACTGAAACCGAAACGTTAACGTCAACTCATAATATATTCAGCTATTTGGATTATATTTTTCTGCTACCTTCAACTTCCATATTTATATATATATATATATATAAGTAATGGAAATTAATCCGAATATGGAAAAATAAATTATTTCAAGTGATGAATTTATTTTAAAGGAAAGTCAACGTTAAAACATTTCAGTTTTAGCAAACCTCCATCAGGTCTTTAAGATGGTGAAACAAGTTTTGCTAGAACAACGATGGATGTTTTAATAAATAAAATAACAGAGGAAAGGAAAATATATATATATATACAAAGAAAGATCATATAACCGTTCAATCATTCAATCAGCGTTCTTTTTTATATTTTTCTTCTTTATTTACTTTTCTTTCTTTCGTTTCTTTTCCTTTTTTCTTCTTTTTCCTTTTCCTTTTCTTTTCTTTTCTCTTCTTTTCTTTTCCTTCCTTTTTTCACTTCTTTTCTCAGGGGTTCTTGGCTAATTTTTTACTTTCATCATATTTCAATCCATTGTATCTACTAGAAGTTCGCATACAACATTGCACGCAGAATGATTTGATAGAACGGTTATATAATCTTTCTTTATATATGTATATATTTTTCTTTTCTCTTGTTATTTTATCTTATTAAAAACATCCATCGTTGTTCTATCAACACCTTGTTTCACCATTTTAAAACCCTGATAAAGGTTTGCTCAAACCGAAACGTTTCAACGTGGACTTTCCTTTATAATAATTTCATCACTTCTGGGCGAGTTTGTTTTTCAATTTTCTTCATATATATATATATGTATATATATTAAAGCCCTGATAAAGGTTTGCTCAAACCGAAACGTTTTAACGTTGACTTCCCTTTATAATAAATTCATCACTTCTGGACGACTTTGGTTTTCTGTTTTCTTAATATATATATATATATATATATATATATATATATATATATATATATATATCTTAATGAAGAATGTTCTCTGTTTCTCTAAAATTAAAATATCATGTACACAGCTGCAGATATTATTTCTTAATTCAAAGTTTGTGTAATATAATTATTAGCTCGATTTGATTAAGCTTGAATAGTTTATCAGCATAATAATCTCACACTAGAATGATTAGCAATTCTACAAAATAGTTTTTATTTTCTCCATTTGAGGACACCTGTGTTTGTCGTTATATACCACTTTCAAAAAGACAGCTTTTTTTTCACATGTAACATTTGTCCACGGTATGAGATTTACCCTGTGTCATTTTAGGCGTAAGTCTCCAAGTGATTTTTTACACCGATGAAAGAGATATAGTTTTAGGAATTCCCCATGGTAAACAAAATTCTCTTGTTGACAGTCCAATATTTCTAAGGGCACCTCGCACAGTATCGTGGTTAGCAAGTTAGACTATCAAGTCATAGTTAGCAAGTTGTTTCTCTGTATGCCTCATATTTCTGGCCTTGTGCCAAGCTAAGTGTTGGATATCACCCACCTTTTTCCACACAATGAACTAGTCCATCTGCCATATATAGCAGTAGCTACTAATACCAGAGCAGACGAGAAGGTGAAGAGCAGCTTCTTATAGGAATAGTATTAGAGCGTTGGAGACTGGAGATCGCACTAGATCACTTTACTTGCTACCGTAATAACGGAAGCCAATACTATCGTTGGACTATATCTTTATTCTGTATTCACTAATCCTATGTTCTTGTCTACTAATAGTCTCTCTATTGTATATACTTTTTCCTGAGACTATATCTCTATTTCCTCTCATATCATGGTTTGTCCTTTATTTAATATTACAAGCGTTCACTCACCAGAACGCAACATTTACAAAGTAAAAAAAAAATTATCGTTTGAACTGAAACTATGAATAATGTTGTCTTGACTTTTCGGTTGGATTTAACGTTGTTATACAAAAACAGAGTTTATGTGTTTTAAACGACAAGGAACAAACCTTTATCCGGGCTTTAAGATATATATATATATATATATATAAACATATATATATATATGAAGAAAATATAAAAACAAAGTCATCCGAAAGTGATGAATTTATCATAAAGGAAAGTCAACGTTAAAATGTTTCGGTTTGAGCAAACCTTTCTCAGGGCTTTAAGATACACACACACACACACACACACACACACACACACACACACACACACACATATATATATATATATATATAAAGAAAATAGAAAAACAAAGTCTTAACGGCCGACCTCTAAAATTAGTAGAAAAGTTCACGTACCTTGGCAGCATTATCTTATCTACTAAAAATGACGTTAATATTCGCCTAGAGAAGGTGTGCATTGCTATCGACTGGTTATCGATCTCTACGATAAAATAAAATGTTTTTTTTTTCCAAGCTGTGTCAGTACTACTGTATAAATGAACTACATGGACACTAGAACTCTATAAGTTATTTTGAACAAATCCTGGAAGCAACGCCCCATGAAACAACAGCTGTACGGCTACTTACCTCCCATCTCAAAAACCAGCCAGCTAAAACAAACAAGACAGGAACCCTTACACATGGATGTGCCAGTATTGGCCAAACAAGAACTTACTTACATCAGCCCTGTGCGAACCCAGGATGTTGTTTGGCGAACCTGCCTGAAGCGATTGGATGGATGGAGAGCGAGAGAGTCAGGGAAATCCATACAGTCAGACTTCACGAAGATTACAATTCAAATTAACATGAATCGGGCAAAAGGTTTTTTTAAAAAAAAGACAAGCTTAGTTATTTTCCTTTTAGAAATATTGATCAGAGTGTACTATATGTGTGATTCTTTATTGAAATTTGAATACTGATTTTTGTGGTGAATTAAATTAATGCTTCATTTTTGAGGTCGTTTACTGAATTGAGTAATAGTAAAATACTGCTGGGTTGCTCTTGATCAAAGGTAATGATGCTTTGGCCCCGAGACCCTGCATAATCTAGCCATCATAAAGGCTTTGAGGATGTGTTGATCTATATACAGTGGTTCTCCTGAGACTCTAGTCTCCTTGCAGCACTCTTTCTGTTCTTCGCGGAAGAGTCCGTGGCTTATCATTGGGTAGTAGATCTCCACCCCCTGTGACATTAGTATTTTCCTCATCATTGTAGGTACGTTACGGAGCTATAATTGTTCGGGTGGTTCCTTTGAAGGGGTCTTTCTGGATCAAGGGGGTCTTCCCTTTGGTCATCCGTTCAGGTCACTCACTTTTCTTTATGCATTTACGTATTTCAGTTGTTATTATATTATCATGTGCCGTATCATAACGACACACGCAGAAAGACGCAGTAATAAACGACGCAGGAAGGAAGACGCAGGAAGACTTCTTTAACAAAATATTACCTCTCGCTTTATTGCAAGGGTTGTTCAAGGTTTGCATGTGAGAGGGAGTTGGAGACCGAACATAACTGAAATATTTTGACCCCAAACTTATGGCTGTCACGTTGTGTCATTCTCATTCTTTAGGGCTGCTCAACCGGACGCCTAGGGCCCACTCTGCTGGATGCTAGTTTTCTTTACTGCATCTTATCAGCATCTTCTCTGGACCCCAAACTCCATCGGGGTTCCCGAGGGCCCCCCTCGGTCGGATGTGGCTTTCCCTACCACATCTCTCTCCAACTGGCCTGAACTCTACTGGCAACTCCTCTGGCCCCCTGGGCGTCGAACTCAACTGGAACCGGAACTCAATTCAACTGGCTCGTCGAACTCAACTGAGTTATATAATCGTTCGACGCCCACTCGATCTTTGAAATCGAATGTTTAATCGTCATCAAGCGGAAATAACTGTCATGCAGTTCAGAGATCACTCTCTTCCGGTGCATCACTCTGTAGTGTACCATGGGGATTTTTTTAGCTCGTCCCATTTCATCAGTCATTTTCCGCCCACGCGATTTCCTCTCATAACTGCCATTAAAAGGTGTCACTTCCTTCCTGTGCATCACCTTGAATGGCATTTTTGGCCGGGTCAAAAGGTCAAAACATAACATTGCCAGTCTGTTTTCGACGGAGGTGAATTTTTTAAAACCAAAATCCATGAATGCCATTTAGGCCAGGGTTTTTCCACTTAGATATTCTCGTTCAGTGTACTGACGTGTCATCTCGTCAACAAATTTCAAATCGCGTGAATATCCCATGGACATTTGTACATAATTAAAGAACAAGCTTAGTTCTCGTCATTTCGGACTTAATTAGATATGGATCAAAGTGTAGAATATGTTAGATCTTCCTGTTAAAAATTCATTCGGGGATATGTAACATATTGGGTTATTTTCCTTCTTTTTTTTTTTCATTTTTATCTCGATCGTCCAACGCCCAGCGCCGATTTTGTCACTTCATTCTTCGATCGTGTCGTCGTATCATTCCCCATCTTGCTCTAATCCTTGTATTGTTTATTATTGCAAACTTAACAGTTCTTAATTCTGTGTTGGCATCAATAACGATTCCGACATAAATTTCTATGTGCACATTTTATTTTATTCATTTGACGACTTCCATTACCTTTACCGACCTACAGGGGAATCAGTGAACGGTAGAAACCTCCATTGATTTCGTTTGACGACACATACTGTTTAGTTTGGTTTTGTTTCTTTTTGCCGCTTTTTATGGCATATTAACAATTTTTGTGGTCACACACACACACACACACACACACACACACACACACACACACACACACACACACATAACCCATTTATAGATATACTTCAAAGAGTTAATTTTCTAATGAACGGAAGATATCAAGATTTTATTGGGGGGGTCCTCCCGTGGCATAGTTAGAGGTGTCTCTTTGGCATAGAGGCTAACGTGCTAGATTGCAATATCGTTGTAGCGAGTTCGAAATCCAATCGAGCCCTTACGCTCACTTTCGGGCTAATGCCCTTGGAAAAGGCACGAACCCACTTATCCTCCCAGCTTTAGGTAAATAATATAACTAATATACTTCTACAAGAATAGGTTTGGCATTAAATAACACACGAAGATTGATATGCCCTTAAACAAAGAAAACAAACCAGAGTTTACCTGACGTAAAGTTCAGCAATTAATAATCTCTAATTAATTCCGTTTTAACAGCATAATGTAGCTGGCGCAATTAAAAAATTCTGGTATTTTTAGAAGAAACTTTGGTCTTTATGAATTATTCTAATGGATTTATTTATTCATGGATGACAAGGAATATATATATATATATATATATACACACTTTAAAATAAAAAGGTCCTCAAAAGGATTTGTTTAAGTTATTTATTTTTCTTCCAAGTATTTTTCTCTCAGTGAGGCAACAAAAATTTTTATTTTATTGGGGGTACAAAATTTTATCGGACTTACAAAACAGACCAAATTTATTCATGTTAAAAATAAAAATGTACAACTAACCGGTTTCGGTCGTACCTTGTCAAAGTTAAACTAGGACAACGATTAAGACAAAAGAAAGGAAATAGACACTGTAATGTCTGAGAAAAAAAAGGAAAGAAAGAAAGAAAGAAAGAAAGAAAGGGAAAAAAGAAAAAAATCAACGAAAGAATAAAAAAAGAAAGAAAGAAAGAAAGAAAGAAAGAATGATAAAGAATGTTAGAAAGATAGAAAAAGTGAAAGAAACAATGAAAGGAAGAAAGAAAAAATAACGAAGAAAAAAAGAAAGAGAAAAAAATAACGAATGAATAAAGAAAAAGATGAAGAAAGAAAGAAAGAAAGAAAGAAAGAAAGAAAGGAAGAAAGAAAGATAATAAAAGATGAATCAAAAAATTTTTTTCTCAAACATTACAGAGTCTAATTCCTTTCTTTTGTCTTAATCGTTGTCCGAGTTTAACTGTGACCAGGTTGGACCGAAACCGGTTAGTTGTTCATTTTTATTTTTTAATATTAATAAATTTGGTCTTTTTGTAAGTCTGAAAAAGTTATATATAAGTAAAGTTGGCGATCGTAGTCAAGGTCGAACCGACAGCTTCCTTTTCAATGGCTACTACACCGAGGTGGAGGGGAGGATGCAACTCCTTCCTCTGAATAACTCCTCTTTATCCTTGATACATACCTTATAATGCTGAGTGCTAGGTAAGTATGTATCAAGTATTTTGAGTCTTTGGTATAACACGACCTGGGATTGAACCCCGGTCTCCCGGTGACCACTCTACACACTAGAATGATATATACACTCTTTTCATTTTTTTTTTTTTTTTTTTAGTTATCTTCCAACGTGAACGACATAAAAAAAACTTATAAAGAAAAAGAATAAAATAAAAACATCCATATAAGGAATAAGATTTTTCTTCGAAATACGTAAGAAAAAAAAAAACGACGAAAATATTATCAGCCCAGCTAGGAAATATGTTCGTATGATTAAAACAAAAATGATCAAAATAAAATACGAATTGAATTAATATCAAAAAGGATAGAGATACAACAAAAAAAAGATGAGTTTGATATTCCCGTTTGAAGTTCGAACGGCGTATTGCATTGTGGGAAATATCGCAATCGAAGCAGAACGGAAATAAAAGAGAACTTTTGATGTCGACTGCCGGAAATAGTTTTCAGGAGTCGGATGATGACAAGAACATAATTATAGAGGACATATTTGACACGGAATTCTTATTCATCTTTTATTATCTTTCTTTCTTTCTTTCTTCATTTCATTCTTTCTTTCTTTCTTTCTTTCTTTTTTCTCCTCTTGTCTCTATGACACATTTTCCATATCTTCTTTCTTTCTTTATTTCTTTCTTTCAGCCATTCTTTATATTTTTCTTTGTCTGTCATTATCTCCTTTCTTTCTTTCTTTCTTTCTTTCTTTCTTTCTTTCTTTCTTTTTCTGTCATTATCTTCTTTCTTTCTTTCTTTCTTTCTGCCATTCTTTATATTTTTTCTTTTTTTGTCATTATCTCCTTTCTTTCTTTCTTTCTTTCTTTCTGCCATTCTTTATATTTTTTCTTTTTCTGTCATTATCTTCTTTCTGTCTTTCTTTCTTTCTTTGTCATTATCTCCTTTCTTTCTTTCTTTCTTTCTTTCTTTCTTTATCTTTTTTCTTTTTCTGTCATTATCTTCTTTCTTTCTTTCTTTCTCTTTTTTCTTTTTCTGTCATTATCTTCTTTCTTTCTTTATTTCTTTCTTTCTTTCTTTATCTTTTTCTTTTTATGTGATTATCTCCTTTCTTTCTTTCTTTCTTTCTTTATCTTTTTCTTTTTATGTCATTATCTCCTTTCTTTCTTTCTTTCTTTCTCTTTTTTCTTTTTCTGTCATTATCTTCTTTCTTTCTTTCTTTCTTTCTTTATCTTTTTCTTTTTATGTCATTATCTCCTTTCTTTCTATCTTTCTTTCTTTGTCATTATCTCCTTTCTTTCTTTCTTTCTTTCTTTATCTTTTTTCTTTTTCAGTCATTATCTTCTTTCTTTACTTATTTTTCTTTCTTTCTTTCTTTCTTTCTTTCTCTTTTCCTTATCTTTTTCTTTTTCTGTCATTATCTTCTTTCTTCATTTATTTTTCTTTCTTTCTTTCTTTCTTTCTTTCTCAGTTATTATCACCTTTCTTTCTTTCCTCATCTTTTTCTCTATTTCTTTATTCTTTCCTAAGTTTTTTCTTTTTTCCTTTTCTTTCTTTCTTTCTTTCCTTCGTTATTTTTCTTTCTTTATTTCATTCTTTCTTTCCCTTTTTCTTTCTTTCTGCGAATTCTTAATCTTTTTTTCTTTCTTTCGGTCATAATCTCCTTTCGTTCTTTCTTTCTTTATCTATTTATTTCGTCATCCATTTCTTTATTAATTAATTTATCTTTCTTTTTAATTATCTTTTTCTTTCTTTTGTTCTTTCTTTCTTTCTTTCTCTATTTTGAACACATCCCAGAAGCAGCACCCAAAGCAGCAGTACGACCATCTGCCTCCCATCTCACTATCTATTCAAGTAAGACGAACAAGACATGCAGGAAACTGCTGATGGAATTATAAATGATGTTCTTGAATGGACATATACTCATGAACCGACCTGCAAAGATGTACATTCATCAGCTCTGTACGGACACTAAATGCAGTCTTGAGGACCTACCAAGACAGATGGCTTCTAAGGATAGATGAAGATCGATAGATAGAGAGACAGAGACAGAGAGAGAGCGAGAGTCTAAGGTGACCTGTGCTATCTACACGACTAGACGATGAAGAGATAAAATCTTGGTATCATTAATTTAGAAAAAAAAACTTTATCTTTTATTTCAAAAAATGTCAGGAGTATATTATTTAGGCGTTAAACTTATGGTTATGGACATAAAACAGAGAGAAAGAGTGAGAAAGTGTGAGAGAGACGTTTCAAGCCTGCTGCTAAAAGAAGAAGAGATAGATAAACAAAGATAATTGAAACAGACCCCAGATATCCACGGACATATGTTATTAATACTCGGGTCAGCATCTATATATTGAAATTCTTGATATTTCATATGCCTCAATACTCCTGACAGGATCCAATTCGCCATAACAGCAATAATATTAGAAATTATCACATTAATCCCTGTATAAGGAGATGGGTCGTTCAATAATGGAGCATTGAGGTAAAATCGATCTATCACACGAATAAATGTATTACGTGTATATCTACATCACTAAAAAAAGGAAGGAAACTATATATATATATATATATTGAGAAACAAAGTCGACACTATAGCGTTTCGTTTTCGTATATATTTCACTGAACAATCATCAGGACTATGAAGGGTTATATAAGTGATGTATAATAATAACCCCTCATAGCCCTGATGATGGTTCAACAGAACCGAAACGCTACAGTGTCGACTTTGTTTCTCAATAAATCCCTCCTTCTACTTGGATTACCTTGTTATCAATTTTTCTTTACAAACTGTCGGATTACAATCCATTATTTTCTTCCATATATATATATATATATATATATATATACATTAGTTAAGTTAGCCGAGGATGGCTCAAAGGCTCCCTTTTTAATAGCTACTACACCGAAATGTGTATGAGAGCGCTACTCCTTTCCCTGGATTGTTCCACTTACCCTTGATCTGTACCTTATAATGCCGAGTGTTAAGAAAGGAGGCATCAATTAGCATTTTTGTATCTTTGGTATGAATCGAGCCGGGATTGAAACCCAGTCTCCCGAGGCGAACACTCTAAACATTAGGTCAACGGGACGGTATATATATATATATATATATGGGGGTGTAAAATATCAATTTATTTCCATAGTAAGTAAAGTTGGTGACCTTAGTCGCAGGCAACCAGAATATCTACTACACCGATGTGTAGGGGACAGCGGTACCCCTTTCCCTGGATTGCTCCACTTTACCCTTGATCCTACCTTTTAATGCTGACTGTTAAGCAAAGCGGCATCAAGTACCATTTTTTGAGTCTTTGGTATGACTCGACCTGGTATTGAACTTCGTTCTCTCGGGATATTGGTGAGCACTCTTCCCACTTGGCCAATAGAAATCTATATCTTAATATTTTTTACCAACATAACGCGATTTTGTCGTTGAAATTGCCGACGATGTTATTTGATTTGCCAAGCAAAATTTCGACGATCGAAACCCTAAATGATTTAAGAAATATTTTCCCTCCACGATAATTAGTAATTGATTTTATAACCAATTAAATCATTGATAAATTAATGCCCTTTTTATCCAATTTGGACCCTATCTAAATTTTATAAATAAAGAGATAAAATATGCTACTTTTCAATACTCAATGGATTGGTCTTTATTGAGGGTCATTTTCGTTTTTATTTACAATAGAGATGCGTGTATTGATGTAATTTTCCTTCTGATGAATATAGTCCAGCAATACACAAACACCTTACCAATTTAAATATACTTTCCTTTAACGTACTGACAAATATTGAGACCTTTTACACATATAAAATATATTATCTAGTTTTAAAACAACGCTAACTGCTAAGAACTATATTCTTGCTGATACAATATTGGAGCATGTTTACACTTTAATAAATATAACCTCTTCTTAACAAGAGGCTGAAATTTTGTTTTTTTCGATAAAATCTTTAGTGAAGTTAAATAAAAAGAATAAAATCTAATAAATTTGTAGAACTGCGTTTTATTTAATCATAACACACTTAACCTCCCTCTGTCTGTGTCATAGTCCATAAATATATATATATATATATATATATATAAAGATATGGAGAGAGAGAGATAAAGAAAGAGAAAGTGCGAGGAGGAGAGAGAATTTGAAAGACTGTGAAAGAAGCGAGAGGGTGACTGAAAGAAAAAACAGGAAATAAGAAAAAGCCAGGAATTTATGTGAGACTAATGAACATATAATCTACAGCTGTGAAAATCTTCCGCTTGTTTAATTGCCGAAAAAGTAATCCCCCAACCAGCAGTGTCGCCATATTTTACAGCAGGTGAATTTATAACGAGAGATTTGAGATTTGGCAGGAGGTTTTACGATTTGAGAAAATGCATACATTTTTCTAAACTCTTTTCTTTCTTCCTTGATTTTTTTTTCAATTTATTTTTTTAAGTTTACTTTTTTCTTTTTCTTTTTTTCCTAAAATATTCATAGGTATCTCTTAACATTTTTCAAAACTCTAAGGATTAATTTAACCGAATCATATGATTGATAGTCACACCAAATATCCGATTTGAACTGTTTCTCCTCACGCTTGCCTCAAATTGGCCACACGACGAGCTAAATAAGAGGGGGATATTAAAGCGATCTTTTTTCTTTCGTTCAGCAAAAAAAAAATGAGTTTTTAACCTTATACAAGGATCATTCCATAAATACAGAGAAATTTAGCTTAAGGAGTTGGCTATTATAGTTGCTTCTTTTACAAGGAAATCAATAGTGAGTCTTTTCATGTTTCATATGACTCTCAGCCTGACTTTTTCCGGACCACTGCGACCAGAACTTTTTCTTTAACGGAGCATCAATATGTGTCCTTTCGATCCAGGAAAATAGCGGCAAAACCAAGGTTTCGTCCATTGATAAACATTTATTTTGGAGGGGACTAAAACATTCTTCCCCATACGCATCATGCATTCATCTGTAAATTTCACATGGCTTGCATTTCTCACCTAGTTAAAATTTGGGGACAGACCTCTGTTCAAGACTGAAACACTGTGCTTGAGTTGCTACCATTTTGAAGATCATCAAAACAAATATTTTTGCGCGATTAAATTAATGTTGCTATAAACCAATTCTAAACAAGGAAGAGCTCACTTTTATGAAAAAAATCGTTTTGACTTTTTAACTGCATTATTTATTAAATTACCCTTTTATATATATATATATATATATATATATATATATATATATATATATATATACTTTTTGTTGTAGGTCCACATAGAGAACAAAAATATTTTAAAATAGGTAGGTCCACGAAGAGATTTGTAATTTTTAGAATTTATTTATTCATTTTGTTCTTACATACGTGTATGTTTCCAGCTTGTTGCTTTCGTCAGAGAACATATATAACAAGGCTTTGTTAATGGAGTACTCAATGAGACTTGAACTCACTCATGTTTGCAGTTTGAATGATTTTGGACGAAAGCAACAAACGAGAAACATACACGTATATAAGAACAAATAAATTCTAAATAGAAATCTCTTCGTGGACCAACCTATTTTTGTATATATATATATATATATAATCGTTTCATTTTAGAATTAAGTATAATTTAGAAGATACAACATTACATATAACTTTTTGATGATGGTTTAATATAAAAACAGGACCGTTTAACCAGGGTAAATAATTCAACTATAAATAAATTTCTTCCCATGAATCCCTCGTTTTTGTTAGTTTATATATACATACATACATACATACATATATATATATATATATATATATATATATATATATATATATATAAAGAGAGAGAGACTGATAGACGGATAGACAAGAAGAAGAAGAAGAAGAAGAAGAAGAAGAAGAAGAAGAAAAAGAAGAAGAAGAAGAAGAAGTGATACGATAATTAGGAATATTCATTTTATGAGGTTTATTTTTTGATAGTTCTCAACTAGTTTTAACCTTAGGTCACTGGAGAAAAACTTACGTGGAAAAGAAAGGAAACATTTTTTAAAGTTTTTGGAGGCTTTGTGTTTTAATTTAAATATTTTTTGAAATAATTTTTCTTTAACGGTGTATCATTGTGTTTCCACCTCATGGAGTGTCCTTTCCATTCAGGAAAGTGGTGGCCAAAACCAACGTTTCACCCATTTATAAACAACTATTTTGGAGGAGACTAAAACAGGCTTCTCCAAACACATCATACATTCTTCTGTAAATTTCACATAATTTGCCTTTCTTACCTAGTTAAAATTTGGGGACAGACCTCTGTTCAAGCACTGTGCTTGACTTGCTGCCATTTTGAAGATCATCAAAACAAATGAAATGGTTCACAATTAGTTTTGTGATATGAATTCTATGGAATTGCATATCTCTACGCCTTATTTCTTGAATGACCTTCTTCCATTAAATATATGATAATCATTTTAATTCAAAGACTGCAGATAGATACCACTTCATCCTCGTCCACTTCATCAAAAAAAGTGGTTAAAATAAATTCTCTTATCAAATATACTTAGATGCCTGTGGTGTAATAGTTATCGTCCCAGGATATGAACACGGAGATACGAGTTCAATTCCTGGACAAGACTGATTGCATTTCACATAGCACTAATACCCTTGGGAAAGGTATGAATCCAATTATTCTCCCTCCAGCTATGGGTAAATAGTAGGACAGACTAGGTTCTTCAGCCTTGGTGAGGCAACTAGTCTAGGAGAAGGACAACTCTGAATTCAAACCTGTTGAACTCCGCTTAAAAAATTGACCTTGTGTCATATCCTGCCCGAGCGGAGGGGTTGGTAAATAGGATCAAATATACTTAGATAATCAGCTCAGACATTTAAAAGTCAGGCAGAGTTTTCCTGGTGTAGTGGTTAATGTAAAGTTGGCGACCGCAGTCGACGGTAACCCGAAGGCTCTCTTTTCAGTAGCTACTACACCGAGGGGTAGGAGAGGGCGCTACTCCTTTCCCTGGATTGCTCCACTTTACCCTTAGTGCGTACATTATAATGTTAAGCAAGGTGAGATCAAGTACCAGTCCTCGTGGTGTAATTGTTAAAGCAATGGACTGCGGAATCGTAGTGAGCTCGAACTCCAGTCGCGCTATTACGTTCACTTTTGTGCAAATACCCTTGGGAAAGGTATGAGCCACCTTATCATCCCAGCTATGGGTTAAATAGTACCACTAGTGTTCTTCTAGGAGAATGGCTTTGGCATAAAATAGAAATCAAAGGTTGATATGCCATTAAACAAAGAAACCAACCATCAAATACCATTTTTGGGGTATGACTCGTCATGGGGTTGAACCCTGGTCTCCCGGGCCTTTAGGCGAACACTCTACTCATTAGGCCAATAGCCGAGTTTATGATTGGTTTATGTATTGTTCTCTAAGATCGTAGGAAGCCAGCTCGAGCTTAATATATCACAAAACTAAGTGCACACTCATTGAGAATTGAACTCTCTTAGCTAAGCCTTTTTCTATCATGGCGTCAATAAGTCTTGCGAGACTGCTCGGATCTTGATACAGATCTAGACAAGGTTGTATGGAGGACTGTTAATTGCCTATGCAGCAGGTCTCTTAATGATACCAATGTTCTCCCTAAGAAAATGCTATAGAATTTAACCTTCACGTTACCGCAAATGTTACGAGAAGGTTGAATAGATATTGATACTTAATGATAAAACTTGTTTTAGCTGACTGTGTTTTTGGGTGGCCTTTATTTGTTGTCGTTTGCATACAGATTACTTTTCTGGTATATATTTATGTTTCTTCTTCTTCTTCTTCAGATGATATGATGATGATGATGATCTTTATTCTTTTTCTTTTCTCTTTTTCGTTATATTTTGTTGCTTCTTTCCTTTCTTTTTTCTTCTTTTTCTGTTTGTTTCTTTTTTTTCTTTTTTTGTCTATTTTTTCTTTTTATTTCTTTTTTGTATCTTTTTCTTTTCTTTCTTTTCCTACCTTTTCTTGTCTTTTGTCTTTCCTTTTTTATCTTTTTTCTTTTCGTTTCTTTTTTTTTTCTTTTCTTTTCTCTTTTTCTTTCTTTTATATCCTTTTTCTTTTCCTTTTTCGCTACTTTTTTTTTTCTCTTTTCATTTTTTCTCTTTTGTTTATTTTATCATTTCTATTTTATTTCGTTTCTTTTTTCTCCTTCGTTTTTTTCTCCTTTTTTCTTTTCTCTTTCTCTTTTGTATGTTTTATCCTTTCCATTTTCTTTTCTTTTTCTATATTTTCGTTTTTTTTCTGTGTTTTTTCTTTATTTATCTTTTCTTTTCTATTCATTTATTCTTTCTTTTCTGTTCTCTTTTTTTCTTTCGTTTCATTTTAATCTTTTTTTGTCTTTCTTCTTTCTTTCATTTTTTTTTTTTGTTCATTCCTTTCTGTTCTTTTTCTTTCCATTTCTTTTCTTTTCAGTTTTTTCTTTTTTTCCCCTTCTTCTTTTGTCTTTCATTTTGTCTTTTTTTTTTTTTCTTTTCTTTTCATTCTTTTAGTTTCCTTTTCTTAATTTCTCTTCTTTATTCTTCATTTCTTTTCTGTTCTTTTTTTCCTTTTTTCTTTTTCATTCCTTTTTTTCATTTTTTCTCCTTTCATTTCTTTTTTTTTACGAAAAACAACCGACGATTTCTTTTTATTTTCTTTTTCTTTTTCTTTTCTTTTTCTTTTCTTTTCTTTTTCTTTTCTTTTTCTTTTTCTTTTCTTTTTCTTTTCTTTTGCTTTTCTATTCTTTTTTTCTTTTTCTTTTCTTTTTCCTTTCTTTTTCTTTTTTCTTTTTCTTTTTTTCTTTTTCTTTTCTTTTTCTTTTCTATTCTTTTTTTTCTTTTTCTTTTCTTTTTCTTTTTTTTCTTTTTCTTTTCTTTTCTTTTTCTTTTTTTCTTTTTCTTTTCTTTTTCTTTTTTCTTTTTCTTTTCTTTTTCTTTTCTTTTTTCTTTTTTCTCTTTCTTTTCTTTTCTATTTCTTTTCTTTTCTTTTCTTTTTCTTTTCTTTTGTTTTCTTTTTCTTTTTCTTTTGTTTTCTTTTTCTTTTCCTTTTCTTTTCTTTTTTTTCTTTTTCATTTTTTCTTTTTTTTTCTTTTCTTTTTCATTTTTCCTTTTCTTTTTGCATTCATCGTTTCTTTTCTTTTTTCTTTTGTTCTTTTTTCTTTTCTTTTCTTTTTTCTTTTTTTTTTCTCGATTTCTTTTTTCTTTTTTCCTTTCCTTTCCTTTTCTTTCCTTTTTTCTTAACGAAAACCATTCGACCATTTTCATCTTTAAGTCTAAACGAAAATTTTTTTCTTGAGGCAACCAACTTTGGCAGAGTGAACGGCGCAAATTTTTCTTCCCCAGAGGTGAACACGTCTGAAGAAGAAGGGTGAGACAATGAAAGGAAATGTCAGATCGATATCTTCCCATCTCACTCTTCTTTTATTGATTCTGTCAAACGTCACGAAGTAGGGAGGAGGGAGGAATTTTAAAATGCGCCCGACAGACAATCGATACTCGATGACAAGAATCAGATAAGTACGTTTAACTGATACTTATCTCATTTCTTCTTCAGTTTCCGAATAAATCCTGTTTTTTTTTTTCGTTTTGTTTTTTTCTTTTGTTTTTTCTTTGTTTTTCTTTTTGAATTGTTTGTTACTGTATTTGTGGAAGGGGAGCTTTTCTACTATTTCCTCCTGGCTGTCTTTACTAGCATTTACGAGATAGGTCGAGAATATACAGAAAATGGTTCTTTTTATTTTTCAGCCTGGCAAATTTGGATACGTGTGAAAAAATTCAGTTCATGTTTACTTCTTAGAACATTTCTTTGTTTAATGTCATATCAACCTTCATGGGTTATTTAATGCCAAATCAATCTCTATTGAAAAACAGTCATGGTACAATTTAATTCATATCTGGGGATAAGAGCTAAGGTTGGTTTATTTCTTTGTTTTACCGGGCCATTGGCTTAATGAGTAGAGTGTTCACCAAGGATCCGGAAGACCAGGTTTCAATTCCAGGTTGAGTCATACCAAAGACTCAAAAAATGGTTCTTAATGCCGCCTTGCTTAGCACTTAGCATTATAAGGTAAGGATCAAGAATAAAGTTAAGCAATCTATGGAATAGAGTAGCGCCTTTCCCTACACCTCGGTGTATATCTAGCTAAGAAATCAAACTGTGCGGGATGTAGTGTGTATGACACTTCATTGAAGACGAACCCATTAGCGACATTCTCTCTTGGATTCCTATACATGAAGCCGCCAGTTTTAACCCCCCACCTGCAAGGCTAGCATACATCAGCTCTGTTGTGGCAACAAATTGCCTCCTTTACTAAAACTAAAAATATAATTCAGATTTCGGTCCTAATTTTTATGCAGTCGAGGCCCATACAAACTTGAGAGCTATGCGAAAAATATATAATTAAGTAAGGTTTAGAATTTTTTCAACGAGACTCAAATATATATATATATTGAGTTGGTGACCTTAGTCGAGGGTGACTTAAAGACACCCTTTTCAATAGCTACCACACCGAGGTGTCGAAGAGGGCGCTACTCCATTCCGTGGATTGCTCCATTTTACCCTTGATCCTTACCTTACAATGCTGATTGTTAAGCAAGGCTGCATCAAGTACCACTTTTTTAAGTCTTTGGTATGACTAGACCTGGGATTGAACCCCGATCTCCCGGACCATTGGCGAATGCTCTACTTATTAACCCAAAGGTCTGGTTAAATATTGTTACTTGAAGTGTAGGCGCTAGAACGAAGCGGTTATGGTCGAAGGAAATAAAATTGGTGATTTGAATTCAAGATCTGGATGAGACTGCGATTGAATTCGTGCTAATACCCAGCTATACGTAACCATGTCCAGGTCATCCCGTGTACAAGCTCTTTAGTTTGTCCCTCGAAATATCCGTACAGTTGTTTTTCTTCTCATTTTTGCTTTCAAGATTTTTTTTATTGTAATTTTTCTATTCGTCCTTGAGATGTTTCTGTCGATCTTGCTGTTGTTGGCTGCCGTGATCAGGTTTTTTAAAAATCTCTTTTGCATATTTCTCAAACCCTTCTATTGTTGCGTCTATGCAATCCCCAACGCTGGTGTGTCCTTTTTCTCCTTTTTGACATATAAAGTATGTCTCCGTCATCTCTCCAGTGTAAGACCTTGTGTATCGTCTTCATTTTTTTCGTCCTAAAGTCTGGTCCCTCCCTGGTCCAGTTTCAGAAGTGTCCAGAGTATATTACAAGGGTCGTTTTTCCCCTTTAATAACAAGGTATTTTTTAATTAGATTTCTGCTTCTGGGTTAGGTCTCGAGAATTTTTCTTGTACTTCTGAGGTACTACTTTCTTATTTTTTCTTTCGTCTCTGTTTGTTTTATGATGTCCGCTTCTAATATTCTCAGATACTTGCAATTTTCTTTTTCTCCAAGAGTTCCAATGCTTTCCTGATTGTATAGTTCAATTCCTTCCATTGTTTCTCTTTTCCTTTTCTTTTCTTTTTTTTTTTCATTATAAGCCTGACACTTTTTTTATTCCCAAAATTCCATCTTGACAGTAGATTCTAATTGTTTCTATAAAAGTTTCCAGTTCTTTTCCATTTTTGACAAATATCTTGCGATTATCCATATACATAAAATGGTTTATCTTTTTCTGAAATTTGGAAATTTGTAGCCCTCTTTGTAATTTAGTAGCATGAGGTTGAGTCGTACGAAAGACTCAATAAATGGTACTTGATGCCTCCTTGCTTAACATTCAGCATTATAAGGTACGGATCAAGGGCAAATTAGATGCAAATCTATGGAAAGAACAAAGAAATGAAGAAAGAATGAAAAAAAAAAGAAATGAAAAAGAAAAAAGGAAAAAAAGACCGAAAAGAAATGAAAAAGAAAGAAAAAAAAGATATTTTTAAAAAAGTAAAAGAACGAAAAAACAACAATAAAAAACAAAATAAAAGACAAAAGAAGAAAAAAAGGAAAAAAGAAAAGGAAAGAAAAAGAAAAAAAGAAATGGAAAGAAAAAGAACAGAAAGGAATGAACAAAAATAAAAAATAAATAAAAACATGAAAGAAAGAAGAAAGACAAAAAAAATGAAAAAGAAACGAAAGAAAAAAAAAGAACAGAAAAGAAAGAATAAATGAATAGAAAAGAAAATATAAATAAAGAAAAAACACAGTAAAAAAAACGAAAAGAATGAAAAAGAAAAGAAAATAGAAAAGATAAACATACAAAAGAGAAAAAAGAAAAGAAAAAAGAAAAAAAAACGAAGGAGAAAATAGGAAAGAAAAGAAAAATAGAAAAGAGAAAATAAACAAAAGAGAAAAAATGAAAAGAGAAAAAGAAAAGAAACGAAAAAGGAAAAGAAAAAGGATATAAAAGAAAGAAAAATTGAAAAGAAAAGGAAAAAGAAACGAGAAGAAAAATGATAAAAAAAAAAGAAAAGACAAAAGAGTAGAAAAAAGTTGGAAAAGAAAGAAAAAAAAGATCCATAAAAGAATGTTTTTTCATTAACTACTATACCGAGACATTAAAAGGTACGGATCCAGGGTAAATTAGAGCAATCCAGGAAAGGAGTTGCTCCCTCCCCTACACCTCGGTGTCGTCGCTAATGAAAAAGGAGCATTCAGCTCACCCTCGCCTACGGTCGTCAACTTTTCTAAGTTTTACAATTGCTAAAATAAATAGTAGCGATAGTGAGTCACCTTGGAAGATGCTTCTTTACATTTAATCTTCTGCTAGGGTCTGTCTTGATATTATTTGTTCCACTATCCATTTTTTGTGTTTATTTAGTGATGAACTTAACGATTTCCTCTGGTACCTTGAACATTTTCATTACTGTCTATTATCTATTTTTATGGGATCGTGTCATAAAGCTTTTTTGGACTCTATCCATCTCGTGGCTACATTTCTTTTTCTTTTACTCATTTGAGAGTTTTTCACACAATCTGGGTGACAGCAAGTCTCCTCAAGTCTCCAGGACTCTTCTCAGTATGCTGGTCGATCTCAACAACGCGATAGTTTGTATGGTCTCCACTCGTCCTCTTATTCCCAAGTCCTCCAGTGCCTACATGAATACTTTGGTGACTGTACCGAGTTTGCCAATTACAATTGGTATCACCGTCACTTTTTGGTTCGATAGTTTTTTTCTGTTCTCTTGCAATGTCTTTTCGTTTTCTTTCTGTTTAACCCAGTTGTCAGCCGGAACGGCAAAGTACACTATTCGATAGATTCTCTTTTTTTTTCTTTCTTTTTTTTTTCTTTTTTTTTTTTCTTTTTTTTTTTGTTGGCTATCTCTAGGTCTGGTAGTCTGGCCGAGATTAGGTAATCCGTTTTTTATCTTGAAATCCCAGATAATCTTGTGCGTCTTTATTATTATTATTATTATTCCTAGAGGCTAGAGTGTTCTCTAGTGGCTCGGGAGACCGGGGTACAATCGCAGGTGGAGTCATACCAAAGACTCAAAGTGCTACACAATGCCTCCTTGCTTAACACTCCGCGTTATATGGTTTTGATCTAGGGAATGGAGTAGTGCCCTTTCCTACATCTCAGTTTAGTAGCTATTGAAAAAGGAGCCTGCGGATCACCCTCGACACAAGTCGCCAACTTAACTTACTTTTACTCGTTGCGTGTTTTTCACACCAGTGTCATCTGATGGTTTTTCATTGGATTCTGAGTGACAGCAAGTCTCCTCAAGTCTCCAGGACTCTTCTCGGTATTCTGGTTTATCTTCGTAAAGCTGTAGTTTGGATGATCTTGGCTATACCTCCGATTTCCAACCATTCAATTATTATTATTATTATTATTATTGTTTGAAAATAAAAAAGAATGATGATGAGGAGGATGAAGGCCAAAAGAATTAAAGGCTGTAGTATAAGAGAAGGAAAAAGAAGAGAAAGAAAAGAAGCAGATATTGTGTGGAAGAAGAAGAAGAAGAAGAAGAAGAAGATTGTCAACATAAAGAAGAAGAAGAAGAAGAAGAAGAAGAAGAAGAAGAAGAAGAAGAATTGTCAACATAAAGAAGAAGAAGAAGAAGAAGAAGAAGAAGAAGAAGAAGAAGAAGAATTGTCAACATAAACAAGAAGAAGAAGAAGGAGAAGAAGAAGAAGAAGAAGAAGAAGAAGAAGAGTTGTCAACATAAAGAAGAAGAAGAAGAAGAAGAAGAAGAAGAAGAAGAAGAAGAATTGTCAACATAAAGAAGAAGAAGAAGAAGAAGAAGAAGAAGAAGAAGAAGAAGAAGAAGAAGAAGAAGAAGAAGAATTGTCAACATAAACAAGAAGAAGAAGAAGAAGAATTGTCAACATAAAGAAGAAGAAGAAGAAGAAGAAGAAGAAGAATTGTCAACATAAACAAGAAGAAGAAGAAGAAGAAGAAGAAGAAGAAGAAGAAGAAGAAGAAGAAGAAGAATTGTCAACATAAAGAAGAAGAAGACGAAGATGAAGAAGAAGAAGAAGAATGGTTAGTATATAGAAGAAGAATTTATAAATCCCACTTTTCACACATTGATGTCGTGTGCAGAAAGGAAAAAGAAGAGAGAAAAAAAAAACAGGGAGATGTTATATGTTAAAAAAGAGAATTAATTATTGATCGCATTTTTCGCACATTGGCCGGGGGTAAGATAAGGTTCGATAAACGCAACCCTTTCCCCGGAAAGCAAACTTCCTGGATGAGCAAGGAACAAAGAGACCTTGACGTTTTTAAATCACCTCTCCAGCCCATCAACAGGAGTAAGCAACGGTTGAATTGTTTAATGAATTTAAATAAATTAAAATTCATTAAGTAATCCTTATTTTGAAAATCTGACAAATCTAAATCTTCATTGGCTGTTGAAAAAAATTAGGTTAATTTTTTTTTTATAAATAATCATTGAAAGATAGTTCATATTATCTCCCCAGTCTTTTACCTCAGGCATCAGGCAATGCTTACAATGATTGCAGAATCGGAATAAAAAATTGCGAGACGTTTCGGTCATTGTACCCTTGAGCCTTCTTCAAGTTGTTTCATATCAAACACGGGAACGTTCATAAAATCAATAGATTGTTTTGATTCCGTTAACTATGACCGGATACTAGTGTTATATTATTTTCGCTTGTTGTCAGGATTGAACCGGCAACCTCCAAACGAATTCACTTAGAGCTGATTGAGTTTTTGGGACTTATAAGCCTTATGTTTCTATCAAGAGTTTGGTCGGTTGTTTGGGTTTTATGGCATATCAACCATTGTAGGTTATTTACTGCCAAATCCATTTTTGCACTAAATAATCAGTTCTATTTCAAACAATTCAGTTTAGCATGAGTACACAGTTTAAATGTCAAAAACAGTTCTATTTCAAACAATTCAGTTTAGCATGAGTACACAGTTTAAATGTCAAAAACATTACTCTTAAAAGCTATTCAGTTTAGTCAGACAATTCTAATTCAGCTAATTCAGTTTAATATAAGTACAGATTTTCTTTACACAGTTAAATGTCAAAACAGTTCTATATCAAACAATTTAGTTTAGTGTAATTAGAGTTTCAATGTCAAAAACAGTTCTATTTCAAAAATTCAGTTTCGCATAAGCACGCAGTTTAATATCAAGATTTTGTATCGACTAATTATCGGCCGAAACGTTGAGCATATAACAAAATTCAGATCACTCTAAATAATATCAATAATCAAGACTCATTTAAAATTTAGCCTATTGTATTTCGGAGGGAGTGCTTGTATTACAAGTAAAGTTCAAAATCAGAATTTGAGCCCAAAAAAAAGTCGACTTATAGGTCACATCAGCCAATAACGGTTTCAAGCTAAAAAAGGAAAGAAGCAGAAGGTAACCACATACAAACAATTACGGACGTGGACTACGCCGATGACATAGCACTTCTGTAAATACACCTGCCCAAGCTGAAACCCCACGACGTAATCTGGAACGAGCAGCAGCAGGCATAGTCTCCCATGTCAATGCACTCACGACGGAATATATGTACTTCAATCAAAGAGACGACATATCCACACTAAACGGTAGCTCGCTGAAACTAGTAGACAAGTTCACCTACCTAGAAGCAGAGTCTCATCAACCGAAACAGACATCAACACGCGACTAGCAGAGGCATGAACAGCTATCGATAAGCTATCGGTCATATGGAAGTCAGACCTGACCGATAAAAGGAAACGCAGTTTCTTCCAAGCAGTATCGACCGATCGATAATGCTGTATGGATGCACTACATGGACGCTAACTAAACGTATGGAGAAAAAGCTTGACGGCAACTACACAAGAATGCTACGAGCAATTATGAAAGAAATCCTGGAAACAGCACCCCACAAAGCAGGAGCTGTACGGCCACTTACCACCCATCGCGAAAACTATCCTAGTTAAACGAACCAGACATGTGGGACGCTGCTGGAGAAGTAGGGAAGAACTCATAAGTGACGTACAAGTAAAGGCAGGACGACCAGCTAGAACCTATATACAACAGCTCTGTGCCAATACAGGATGTAGACTTAAAGACCTATCGGAAGCGATGGACAATAGAGAAGGGTGGCGGGAGAGGGTCGGGGAGATCCGTGCTGATAGCGTGACAAGATGATGAGGAATGCCTACTTCCGTTCCTACGTCATGAAGTCATTTATTGTATTGTACCGACTGTACTTAGATTTTGTAATTCATTTCATCGTCCATTTATTCCTTAGTTTATTCTTACTGTTATATATATATATATATATATAGTCATCCACTGACAGACTGTTTCGTTGTATCACAACTCTTCAGTGTGGCTAGACGCGCAAGACGCTTCAATCTGGGATCGAAACCCGCCTAAATTTACGCTAGACTAGGTATCTAACCGCTCAGCCTTTTCGACGACATACGCCAGCTCAGGAATTATAATGCTTATGTGTTAGCTTTCATTGGATTACATTTTGCGCTATCGGATACCAGAGGGCTCAATTCGTTAAAAAGATGTTTGCATTACGTGGCAGGCAGCTGTTAATTCCTTCGTTAAAGAACTCACCATGAGATTATTTAGTTAATAGAAACACAGAATAAAAGTGCTCGGAGAAGAGGGATGAAGAATTTTACACCAAGTAAATATAGGGTACGATAATTACAAAATGGATGGTAATGGGGAAGTGGAAGAGTTAAAGAGTTCTTCCGTATTCGCTGATTGGATGATCCAATACGTGTGCCGTCTTTACCATTTTCCCGCCAAATTGTCGAGACATTTTGGTATTGTTCGATTATTTTCAGTGACAGACCAATCAACTATTCAAAGTTGGGCGTTACCCATTCTTTTTTTTTTCTTTTGTATCGATCAATTTTATTGCTTTTACTAAAATGTTTTTCCTCTTTGTTTCCACGGATTTTTTTTCTTCTTTTCATTTTAAAAAAAATTACATTATTTAAAAGAACGTACAATCTCAGGATATTGTCAATTATATGAAAATAGAAGAGACATCTGTTTCAAATATTGAAATCTTTCCATTTTTTGACTCCTCGTAAAATTCTTCTAGACTTCTTATTTCATGTTACAAGAATACATAACGTAGTTATTCATAGACATACACACACAAAAAAAAACTTTGTCGTCTCGGTGGGGGACATGATTAGCACGCTAGACAAGGAAATCATTACGAGTGAGTTTGAGACACTGTGAGGGGTCCTTACTTGTGCCACACCTGAACAAAAAACTTAGTTAATTACTACATGCATTCAAGTATACTAGTATCTACCAATAGATATATAACAGTCACAATTTAACATCAGTCGTTTGTTTGCGTACATAGTTTGTTCTATTTGACCCATAGATAGGACCGAATAAGGTGCTACCACTCCGGGTCAAAGTGGACCTAGAAGCAATGGTAATTAAGGTGTACTCTACATTCCCCAAATCCACAATGCTAGAGCCTCGTCATCAGATAGTTTAATGTCATATCCAGGAGATAAATACGTATACCTTTCAACAATTTGATAATCGACAATATTGGAAAATTATATCCCACCTAATACTTACAATTTTGTAAACCTTCATGGAAAAAAAAGAACACACAGTCAAGTCAAATTTTATTGCACATATATACATATATACACATATATACATATATAAACCCAAACAAAAGCACAATTAAATTAACACTTAGCTTAGGTCTTCATGTTCCATTTTCGAACAATAGTTGACTTCGAAGATTTATTCCCTTTTTTTAAAAACTTTGACAAATTGAAGCGCTGTCTTTCCTTGTTGAAAAGTTTTGTTGACTCTCTTTAAAAAAAGCTTTTGCTTATTTATTCATAAAAATAATATATACGCAAAGACAACTTTTTATTTTTAACCAATAAAAACGTCTTTTTAATTATTCATAAAAATTAAGACTTGCGAGAATTTTATTTATTTATCTAAATTTTATAATTAGCTTTATTTTACTTTGCAAAATTATATCGAAGGAATATTTATTCCTAACAACAATTAGCCGTGAAACTTTTAGTGGCGATTTTCGTGTATTTTAGACGATCATCGAAAGATTTACGATAATTTAACGGGGACCCAAAATTCATGGAAAGAAAGGAAAGAAGAAATGAATATAAAATCATTAAATAAAAAGCGCACACACACAGATACACACACAGACACACACACATATATATATACACACACAGATATATACTCACATATACACATACATATATATACATACATACACACAGATATATGCACACATATATACATGCATGTATATATATTCATACACATATCTATACGCACACACATATATATATATACACACATGCAGATATATGCATACATACATAGATAAACACACACATATATATATATATATATATATATATGCACACATGAATATGGATATATATACATTCATACTTTATGCCTCCTTGCTTAACGTTCAGAATTATAAGATATAAATCCAGGGTAAAGTGGAGCAATCCAGGGAATGGAGTAACACCCTACCATACACCTGGGTGTTGTAGCTGTTGAATAGGAAGCCTTCGGATAACCCTAGAAGACGGTCAGCAACTTTACTTTTATATATATATATATATATATATATATATATATATATATATATATATAAAGATCAATTAAAGACAGTATTAAATGCATTAATAGTTGACAACCATGAAAAAAATAAACAGAATATAAAGAAATATTTCTATTTGTCTTATCACTTTTCTTCATCTTCATATATGCACACACACACACACACACACACACACACACACACACATATATATATATATAATTGAGAAAAGAATATATATATATATATATATATATCAACATTGCACAGATAGCTTACTCAGATGGCGAACTATTTTCAATGGAATAAAATAAAATAAAAATATACTATACATAACATATTAACCTAATAAATTATAACCTATATTAGTGTATATTTTTGTATGTAAATATATTTTTAAACAATTAATATCATTATACAGTCTTATTGTGATCCTCATTGAACTTATAATTGTTACATGTTGATAGTAGGAATTATAACTACTATTCATCCAATTTATTCAACAGAGCCAATATGATGAAATTATTACATATTATTTTAGTTTAAATATATTTGTATTTCTGCATTTAAATATTAATTCATTTCTATTATTTAATAAACTTTTAGTATCGTTATATTTCAGAATGCAAATTTTCTCTTTTTGATATAAATTGGATCATCCATTTCAACTATTTGTCGAAGAACAATTTTTAATGATTTTTCCACTTTATTTGTGGGGTTAATCTTTGTTCTTTTAGATTCCAATTAAATTTTGATAAAGCTGTTTGGTTTTTAAATAAAAGGGTGATAAAACATTGCTTATAGTTGCACCATCTGAACTTCCATTTAAGCTCGGAAATTTCCATGTATATATACTTAGAGCACTCTGTAAGAATATATTGATATTATATATTCTGTATGGATTGTTCCTTATAAGTTTATTCTTGGACGTAATTTATGTGATATATATATATATATATATATATATATATATATATATAACCTTCACTTCAGGAAATTGTTTTATGCCTTAAATCGGTGCTTCTTAAAAACTGATAACGAATAACACGCTCGAACTGTCGACTGCGGCTGCAGAAGGATAAGAACCATTGTAACGAGAGTCCTGTCTATGACACAAAACTGGTGAAGCTCATGTGCCGGAGCTTTGACTGAAACCATACAACTGTGTGAAAACAAATGATTTATGTTAAATATGATTATTAGAATTTCATCGAGGTACTTGAAACTATTTAACTATATGCAAACAAATGAGTTTTGGCTCGTTTTAAAAATGTTAACTACAAACTATATGTTTACCAATGATGTGTGTGTGTGTGTGTGTGTGTGTGTGTGTGTGTGTGTGTGTGTTTATATATAAAATAGGTTTAGAATGGAAAAAGGAAACGCAGATGATGCCCCGCGCAAACTATTACGGACGCGGACAACACTGATGACATAGCACTTCTGGCAAATACACCCGTCCAGAGCTGGCACCAGTTGGCATAAGTCTCCTGGTGAATGCAGACAAAACCAAGTCCATGAGGTTTAATTAAAGAGGGGACATCTTCACACTAATTGTTGGTTCTTTGAAATTAGTGAACAAGTTCCCCTACCGAAGAAGTAGCGTCTCATCGACGGAAAATAACATCAACGTGTGACTAACGAAGACATGAACAGCAATCGATAGGTTATCGGTCATAGGAAAGACAAACAAAACCGATAAAATCAAACACAGTTTCCAAAGCAGCGGTCGTGTCTATTCTATATGGATGCGCTATTTGGACGCTAACAAAGCGTTTAAAGAAAAAGCTGGACGGCAATTACACAAGAATGCAACGAGCAATATTGAACAATCCTGGGTGCTATATCCCACAAAACAGCAGCTACCTCCCATCTCTTGAACCATCCAAATTAGATGAACAAGACATGCGAAACACGACTAGAGAAGCAAGGACGAAATCATAAGTGACTTTTTCCGGCAGATCCCTTCACACGAACGAGCTGATGTTGGACAACCAGCTAGAACTAATCTACAACAACTCAGTGCAGACACAGGATGTCGTCTAGAAGACTTGCCGGAAGCTATGGACGATAGAGACTAATGGTAAGAGAGAGAGAGAGGGGGGGGAGAGAGGGAGAGAGAGTCAGGGAAATCTGTTCTGGCGGCATGTCATGATATATATATATATATATATATATATATAAAGTAAAGTTGGTGACCGTTGTCGAAGGTGACCAGAAGGCTCTCTTTTCATTAGCTACAACACCGACGTGTAGGGGAGGACGCTACTCCTTTCCCTGGATTGCTCCACTTTATGATTGAAACGTACCTTATATTTCTGAGTGTTTAGCAAGGAGGTATCAAGTACCATTTTTAAAGTCTTTGGTATGATGCGACCTGGGATTGAACTCAGGTCTCCCGGAATTGGTGAACACTCTACCCACCAGACCAATTAAACGGTCTACTATACCTTTTCCAGTTCAAAACGGGAGTAGTTCAGTTCAAAATGGGAATAGTTCATTTCAAAATGGAAAAATTATTATAAGTATAAATATAAAAAGCTGCAAAGAGACAATATGGGGGTCCAGTTGTGATGGTTGTTGACAATGCCCCATGTCACTCAAATTGTTTGAAGAAGTTTTTAGTGAAGAAGAATTTCTAGGATGTGAAGTGTTTAGGTTGGGACCATACAGTCCAATGTTTAATCCGATTGAACAAGTATGGTCTTTAATCAAAGCTTACGTCAAGCAGGAATTGGCTGCTAAAATTGTGAGTATTCTTGCAATGGAGAGAAGAGATGGCTTGTCAATTACTGAACAAAGGGCAAGAGCTTTGACTTCATTAATTGAGGAAGAATTGGGAAGGGTTACACCAGAAGTATGCAATCGTTTCATAACTGGAATTCAATCTAAAATTCCTGTAGCTGTAGCATTAGAACATGTTGTGTTCTAATAAATGACTTGAAGAATTTTTTTTATATTATAAAATGTTAACAATTTTATGGCTAAAATAATTTATAAAATATTTTTTATATTTATACTTATAATAATTTTTCCATTTTGAAATGAACTATTCCCATTTTGAAATGAACTATTCCTATTTTGAACAGAACTATTCCCATTTTGAACTGGAAAAGGTATATATATATAAACATGATCTGGCGTGAATTAAGGCACAAGGGTTGATATGCCATAAAACACAAATAACCAGTCGGATATTTACTCAGGCTTATTATTATTATCATTAGTTATTTGAAACCATATAGCTGTGTGCAAATTATTTATTTTATATGGGAATACATGATAAATCAAATTGCCTACGTTAAATAGCAATGCTTAAATCCTTTTCAGTGCGCGCCAACAAATGATAATTTATTATATTGAAGTATTAATGATTGTTAGAAATATTTGTGACCGTATAAACACGAGCAAACAAATGAGCTCGAACAACACGTTAAAAAAATGTGCCTTTAATTAACCCATAAATGTTGATATGCCATAAAACACATACCAACCTATAACACGCACCTTCATAGTGAAAAGTTATACAACAATTATATTTGAGTCACATCGGTCGAAAGCGGTTAAACAGTCAGGGTACTCTTAAACCCATTGCCATTGACTGCATCTCTGCAGAGGGTAAGGCTCAACCTCCCCCAACGAGTGTCCTGATATGACACTAAACAATCTGATGGTGAAGCTTCAGTAATGATAGAGCTTAGATTCGAAGTACCCTTTCATTGCCATCGCTTCCAGGTGCACTCTGACTCGGAGTGGTAACACCTGATTGGGTCCTATCTATGGGTCAAACTGTATAATTTCGGCAAACGGAATCGTTTAAAATTCACTGTTTTTGTATTTAACTGTGTGTAAACAAAATGTTATAATTATACTTAACTGAATTGTTTTAAATAGAACTGTTTTTGACATTTAAACTGTGTGTAAATAAAAAATTATACTTATGCTAAACTGAATTGTTTGAAATAGAACTGTTTTGAGAGTTAACTGTGTGTAAACAAAAACTATACTGATACTAAACTGAATTGTTTGAAACTTTTATCAAAATTATTTAAATCGGCGTTAAATGACCCGAAAAGGGTTGAGGGTTAATGCCTTTCCTAAAGGCATTAAACTAAGTATGAAATTAATAGTAAGACAAGAGTTCGAACTGACAACGCCAAGAATATTCCACACGTATCTATCTTAGATTGTTAACATCTTCCTCAGACATTTCATATAATAATATATATATATATGTATATATTTATATATATATACCAACCCCTTTGCACGGGAAGAGTATGTCACAGGGTCAATTTTGAAGCTGAGTTTAACAAGTTTGAATTTAGTTTTCCTTCTCCTAGATTGGTTGCCTAACCAAAGCTAAAGAACCTTGTCTTCTCTGCTATTTACTCAGAGCTGGAAGGAAGAATAATGAGATTCATACCTTTTTAAGGGTATTATTGTTTTGTGAAATGCAATCTACTGCGTCCCGGTTTGAACACGTCGCTGAGTCCATTTCCTAAGGCGATAACCATTACTACGAGCACCTTCTGTATGTATATATGTGTATACATATGTATGTATGTATGTAAGTATCTATTTATCAAATAATATCCATAAAATATATATATATATATAGTCATCCTCAGACAGATCTGTTTCGTTCTATCAGAACTCATCAGTGTGGCTAGGCATATTAACTTCCTGTAGCTGGGATCGAAACCCGGTTGACTCAAACGCCAATCCGAGACTCTACCTCTCATCCACGAGGAAGTAAATTTAAAACAGTCATAAATCACAATTACTATTGTTTACTTACATCCGTATATATATATATATATATATATATATATATATATATATATATATATATATATATATATATATATATATATATATATATATAGAGAGAGAGAGAGAGAGAGAGAGGAAGAGAAAGAGAAACAGGTAGACAGACAGACAGACAGACAGACAAAGAATATCTAGATAGATATTAACAGCCTGATATATATATATATATATATATATATATATATATATATATATATATATATATATATATATATATATATATCAGGCTGTTAATATCTGTCTATCTATCTATCTGTTCATAGATTTATCATACTAATTATATGTATTTCTTCATATCTTCTCTCTCTCTCTCTCTCTCTCTATATATATATATATATATATATATATATATATATATATATATATATCAGACTGTTAATATCTACCTCGATCTATTAACGTCTATCTATCTTAGCATATGTAACTCTCTCTCATTTTATATATATATATATATATATATATATATATATATATATATATATATATATATCATTATGCTTAATATGCTTACATACCTCTGCTTCAAATGTTTCTGACATAAGAGCCATTCGGTAGACATTCACTGCAGATTCTGTACTAAGTTGACTGCAATCAACAAAACAGAATTTTAGGGAAAGAAAATACCGAAGCAGAAATACGATATTACCTTTTAAAAAAAAAGTCTTTTTCTTGAAATAAAAAAAAATGTCTTTTTGCAACTCGTTGACGTTCGCGCTAATTATTGCTATTGTTGATAATAAAATTGCTCGTCAACCACCGTCTTTTCCCATAATGTTTGGTTGTAAAAAATGCGTCATTTTTAGGGTTTCGGAATTGTCCATTTATTTTTGTTTTCGCCGTAGACATTTGTTTTTTTTTTTCTTTATCTTTTCTCATTTCGCGACCAAGTTTGTATCTAAACGTTTCACTGGATTCAACTTCTTCTTCTTCTTCTTCTTCTTCTTCTTCTTCTTCTTCTTCTTCTTCTTCTTCTTCTTCACCAACGCTGCCACATTAAAATTAATATTTTCCTCTTCATAAACAAAATAGATTATTTTTATTTTTATTCCTCCTCTTCTGTTTTATAAGTGATATCCTTCTTCTTCTTCTTCTTCTTCTTCTTCTTCTTCTTCTTCTTCTTCTTCTTCTTCACTACCACCACCTCTTCCACCACCGCTAGAGCTGTAGAAAACGCAAACTGCACCTCTACTGAGACGTATGACCTCTTTAACGACCGTAGGTGACGACCCATAAAGAGGATCCAGGTGACTGGGAAGTTCACATCTCAGCAATCGAAGAAGTCGCGTAACTTGCATCACTCCACTTTGGCCCCAATTGGGCCAGACGGCCGATTAGATTGACCCAATCTCATCAATCGATTGGTCATATCAAGCCTTTTCATCAATACGATTGTCCCGACCGTATTATTCAAATTTGCTTTTGTAGCAAATACCAAACGCAACTTTATCTTAAAGGTTTGAGAAGGCGGAGGCGACTGAGGGTAAACTGCGCTGAGATAGCAATATTGAAAACCATTTAAGATGTGTGAAAGCAAATGATTAATGTTAGATAGAATTATTAGTGTTAGATAGCAATACTTGAAACCATTTAACTGTGTGCAAAAAAATCATTAGAATTAAATAAGGAATACTTGATAAATAGAATGATTAATATTCTCTTGTTATATTCTCATGTGCCCTATCATAACGGCACAATAATAAAGACGCACGCAGGAAGACTTCTTTAACAAAATATTTACCTCTCACTTTATTGCAAGGGTTCGAAAAGGTTATTCAAGGTTTGCGTGTGAGAGGGATCTGGAGACCGAACAGAACTGAAATATTTTGACCCCTACTCTTATGGCCGTCAACATTGTGTCTTTCTCGTTCTCCTGATGCTCAACCGGAGGCCCTGGGGTCCACTCTGCTGGGTGCTGGCTTTCTTTACTGCATCTTATCAGCATCTTCTCTGGACACCAACTCATCAGGGCCCCAAGGCCCCTTCGGCCTGATGTGGCTTTCCCTACCACAACTCGTCTATAACTCCGTCTCCAGCTCTAACTGGCACTGGAACTCAACTCAACTGAGTTATATAATAGTTCAACGCCCACTCGATCGCCCACTCGATCTTTGAAATCGCATGTTTAATCGTCATCAAGCGGAAATAACTGTCATGCAGTTCAGAGGTCACTCTCTTCCGGTGCGTCAGTCTATGAGAGTATCATGGGATTTTCTAGCTTGTCCCATTTTGTTAGCCAATTTCCGCCCACGCGATTTCCTCTCCTAACTGCCATTGGAATGTGTCACTTCCTTCCGGTGCATCACCTTGAATGGCATTTGGGCCGGGTCGAAGGTCAAAATATAACAATCTAACAATACCTGAAACCATTTAGCCATGTGCAAAGAATAAATATTAATACTTGAAACTTGTTGAAATGTGTGCAAACAAGGGATGAATATTTAATAGAATTATTTGTATGAGATAGCAATATGTTAAACCATTAAGAATTATTACTGTTAACAATACTTGAAATCATTTAACTATGTGCAAACAAATGTGGTATGGCTTATTTGAAAATGGTCTTTGTTACCAACAAACAATTGGCTGACAAATCATACGTGCTTATTATGTATATCATGAACAGGATTTGATATTGAATAACCTTTAAGGGTTGATATACCATTAAATACGACTTAACTAAAACGCAACCAAAAATAACTTCTTCTTCTTCTTCTTCTTCTTCTTCTTCTTCGCCAGAACCACCACTGTCACAGCCAAATTAATTCTCCGAGCTTGCAGATTATTTAATATGCATGAACAGGATTTGATATTGAATAACCTTTAAGGGTTGATATGCCATTAAATACAACCAAACTAAAACGCAACCAAAAAATAACATATTTTTCTTCTTTTTTATTTTCTTCTTCTTCTTCTTCTTCTTCTTCTTCTTCTTCTTCTTCTTCTTCGCCAGAACCACCACTGTCACAGCCAAATTAAACAACAGAGAGTCAATAAGTTTCATTTAAATATTTAAATTAAGCGTTTACTCGCTTGCCTCCCTTTAAATGCAGATTAGTTTTTGGTAATAAGATAATTTGCGTTCCCATGACGCTATACTTCTAGCAAAATGTTGTAATCTGATGTTCCAAACGTTTTGGGTTTTTTTTTTTGTTTTGTTTTTCTTTTTACTTTCTTCACATATATATTGATGTTACTCCAAATCAACTCCGGAGAATATACTCGCCTTGAAAAATAGCACTCAAACTCATGCCTTTTATCAAGGCTCGAACTATTAATACTAGCACCCGAGTCTTTGACCCCAATACAGTCCCCAAACCTGCTATCCTTATTTTCATTTTTTTTTTTTTTCGTTCTGACCTCCTCCAAGTGAAAATTTTGCTGAGCTTCCACACACGCAAACACACAATCCATACCTCAATTGCATGTGTGTGCTTGTATGTGCGTAAGTGTGTATTAGTGAGTATGTGTGTCTATATTTTTGTGTATATGTGTGCGTGTGTGTGTGTGTGTGTGTGTAAGTGTGCATGTGTGTGTACGCGTGTTTATATTTGTGTGTGTATTTGTGTAAGTGCGCAAGTGTGTTTGCGAGTGTGTGTGTACATGAGTGCCAATATTTGTGTGTGTATGTATGCAAGTGTAAATGTGTCCGTATACATATGCGTCCGTGTGTATCTGTGTGTGTGTGTGTGTGTGTGTGTGTGTGTGTGTGTGTGCGTATGTTTGTCTAAGTTTACATGTGCGAGTGGGTATATGCGTTTATATTTGTGTGTGAAGGTGTCTAAGCGCGTATGTGCATAATGCATGTCTGTGTATATATGTGTATGTATGTGTGTAAGAGTTAATGCTAGTGTGTGTACTTGTGTGTGTATATGTGCATGCCTGTGTATGTGTGTCTGTACATGTGTGTACATATGTGTGTGTCTATGTGAGTAGGTTTCTGTGCGTGTAAGTGTGTATGTATGTATGTATGTATGTGTGTGTGTGTGTGTGTGTGTGTGTGTGTGTTTACTTACGATCGAACCACGACCAATCATCAGACAGCCATCTAAACACCTTGCTCATCTCAATTTTCCTTATAATAATCACCTTGCTGACAGACTTTTTGGAGAATAGGCAAAATCTCTGAACAAATCTCTAAGAAGTAACTGCACTTGTCGGGCTTTATCTGAATGAAGCCAAAACTGTTTCCAGTTCTAATTCCATATCAAGAAAAACTGAAATAAAAGGAATAGACAACAGCCAAATTAAGAAAGTAAGATGATTTGAAATATCTCGGTTCTTGGATCATCGACTCTGGAAAAGATTTGAACAACGGAAAAAAAAACCAAGAACAGTCAACAAATCTGAGATTCCAAAAAAACTAATACACCAATATTGCCATATTAACATTGGAGGATCTTCCAAACAACGATTACGGTGAGTAATCGTAATGTACTCACTGGTCTGTAACATCTTAGGGAGCTAGTTCGGACTCAAGACATCGTGCCTTCAATAAGTTTCCAGACTTTTTTTGTATGGGCATTTAAAATTGTCGTAAACTCTTGAAAATTCACTATGTTATTTCTATACATGTTATGAGATGACCGAGCAGTTTTTATGATTTCAGCTTCAAATCAACTGCTACAGCAGGAATTAGAATACACCTTACTAAAGTCTGATTGTCACAGCTGGTGAATTTCAAAAATGCAATCTGGACGTGAGGACACTTTAGAAGAACGATATGCAATAAAATTCTGTTTTAAACTTGAAAAAAAATGCCACAGAAACGCATGGAATGCTTCAGACTGCTTTTGGACTATCTTGCATGAATAGAGCATCAGTTTTTGAGTGGCATAAGAGATTCAAGGAAGGCAAGGAGTCTGTGAGGGATGATGAGAGGTGTGGGAGGAGTAATGAAGTCAATACACCAGAGTTGATTGGCCAAAGGGTGAGGGTTTGGTTAGGGTTTCTATGTTGAGGTTTTAAGGGAGTTCAGGAAGAGATTTCTTGGGAAGAGGCCGGCACTTTTTAAATTGAGGCAGTGGCATTTCCACCAGGACAATGCACCAGTCCACAACTCCATCCTTGTCACTGACTATTTGCCCAATATGGGCATCAAGACAGTTCCTCACCCTCCCTATAGTCCAGACATTGCTCCCTGTGACTTTTAGTTATTCCCTAAGCTCAGAGGGTGTCGTTCTGAGACAATTGAGGAGATGAAAGAGGCTGTGACGAAGATCATTGGCACGCTCACACAAGAGGACTTCCATGGAGCCTTCGAGAAGTTGTTGGAACGGTACAAGTGCATTGCAGCCGGAGGAGATTACTTCGAAGGGACTATCAATAAAAGTGCCCATATGAAAAAAAGTCTGGAAACTTATTTAATGATCCTCGTATGTTCACTTTCGGATTAATATCTTCGGGAAAGGCATGAACCCTTTATCCCCTTCTTCCTGCTATGGATTAAGGAGTACTACTACGATTCTTCTAGATTAGCCGTTTCGAATGGGGCTGCAGAATACACAGCATCTCTGCAGAGGGTTAAGACTCCCTCCCCCCCGCACACACCCACACCTACACACACCAACGAGTGTTTTGATTATGACACTAAACAATCTGATGGTGAGGTTCCACTAATGCTGAAGTTTTGAAAATGCGGAGTACCTCTTCCTTGCCGTCGCTCCAAGGTTCACTCTGGATCGGAGTTGTAGCACCTTATAGGTTCCTATCTAGGGGTCAAATAGAACTAAACAGTTTGCTTATGTTAAACAGAACTCTCTGAAATAAAACTGTTTCATACTTTTCACAAGGATATTTGCCGGAAAGTCAACGTGATAGCGCTGTACCATAGGACCAACGTTTTGTGCTGTAAAGAAAGAAGTCCGCAGAAAAAGAAATACTCAAACTCGAAGGTAAGGGGAAAAAATATAGCAGTCGTTTTTATTCAGCTATGATTGCTGCAACTCGAAAAGTTCATTTTTGTTGCGTCCTTCTCCCCCCTCCTCTCGGTGGTGACAGGGTGTGGGTGAGAGCTGTCTGTTTGACATACGCCTGTCACAGCAGATCGATCGTAGCAGATTTGGGTATGATCGGTCGGGGCCTCCGGAACCTTTAACGCACCCGTTTTGACAACTGCTTTCAACTCTACCAAAATCTTATTACTTGTTTTCTTATATAGAGATTTTTGGGAACAAATCGAAGATCATCGAATGTTCGATGTCACTGGTGATTATTCTAAAATCTCATCTAACTTTGCAGGTCATTCTGTTCGCACGCGCTAGTCTCGTGACACCATCACTGATTGACAACAACGCCCGTCCGTAATATTACAGCGCGACTGGAGTACGAACTCGTTTACAACGATTCCGTAGTCCATCGCTTTAACCATTACACCACGAGGACACCCCCAGCAATATTTGATTGTATGAAAATTAAAGAAAAATTAAAAGTTTGTGAAATAAAATATGGTTGTCTGAGTTGGAATGACTTGTTTTGGGAAAATTTGTATCGATTGAGGAAATAGCTCAAACGGCTGAGCCTGAAAATTCTTACACTCAGAATTCTATTTGTTTCTTCGGGTTTTTAACACTCAGGTTTTAACCCGAAGAAACAAATAGAATTCTGAGTGTAAGAATCAACCTTGGTAGGTCATTTAACGCCAAACCCGAAGAAACAAATAGAATTCTGAGTTTAGGAATCAACCTTGGTTGGTATGCCAAATCTATTTTTATTCAAATAAACTGTTTTATTTCTAACAATTCAAGTAGGCATAAGTACACAATTTAATTGTCAAAAACATTTCTATTTCTAACTATTCAGTTGAGTCAAACAGCTCTATTTCAAACATTTCAGTATAGCATAAGTATAGTTTTTGTTTATACACAGTTAAATCTTAAAACGGTTCTATTTCAAACAATTCAGTTTAGTATTATTTTTGTTTACACCCAGTTAAATATCAAAAACCGTTCCATTTCAAACAATTCAGGTTAGCAAAATTACGCAGTTTAAATGTCAAAAACAGTACTATTTCAAACAATTCAGTTTAGCATAAGTAAGCAGTTTAATTCTTTTCGACCTACAAATAGGATCCTACCACTCCGGGCTCGAGTGGACTTGGGAGCGACGGCAATGAAGGGGTACTTCTCATTCCTCAAAGCTCCAGCATTACCGAAGCCTCACCATCAGATTGTTTAGTGTCATATACAGGATGCTCATTAGGGGGTCTTACTCCTCTGCATAGTTGCAGTCGGTGTATTCAACGGCCCCAGTCGACTGGTCAACAGGACACTCGTTGGAAGGGGGGTCTTACCTCTCTACATATATGCAGTCGGTGTATTCTACAGTGCCCTTCCCAGATTACACTCAGTGTGTGTGTGTGTGTGTGTGTGTGTGTGTGTGTGTGTGTGTAACAGAAATACCTCTCACATTTTGTACTGTCACTGGTGAAAGTGAATTTAGGCAAGTTGTGATTGTGGCTCTGTCACGCTAATGTCTCACGCGGATTTTTGTTTTTTTTTTCTCTTCAGATACAATCAGTTAGGATCATGGCTTGTACCAGTGTACAAAATATGTTTACTGTTGAAATATTTTTAACACTGATGGGTAGAGTGTTCGCCAATGGTCGGGAAAACCAGGGTTCAATCCTTGGTCGAGTCATACCAAAGACTCAAAAAATGGTACTTGATGCCTCCTCGCTCAACACTTAGCAATATTAGGTACTTATCAAGAGTAAAATCCATCAATCCAGGGGGAGGAGTAGCGCCCTACCCTACACGTCTGTTCAGTAGCTATTGAAAAGGGAGCCTTCGGGTCACCTTCGACTACGGTCGCCGACTTACATAGAGAGCTTTTCGAACTCATTTCATATGATGTTGGAATGATGCTGTTCTGGATAGAAAAGTTTCTGAGTTAATAATTGTTCATGATGGTTTGAGTTGGGCCGTTGAGTCCAATCAAAGTCAAGGACAAATGATTTGTTCTATGAAAAATTTCATTGCATCAAAATAGACTTGAGGAATCGCTGTTTTGGTTGAACCTGAAAATTCCCTCAGACACTGAAAATCATGGATATATTTGTTTATTATAAAGGTAATGCAATGAAGAACTTCGCTTTATGTTGACGTGTAAATTCCTTTCGGTAAATCGCTTCTTATTTTTTAACGTTGTAATAAAAATGAAGAAAATCTGTGCTCATATTCAGAATTACAGCCTGCACCAAATCCACCCCCCTAAAACGTACAGACATTAAAAAGAATATTCAGAATGAAGAAGTCTCTGTAGATTATTGTTATGAAAAGGCGTCATCCCACCATCACTCCCCACCGGGGATGATGCACGGATTTTATGTCATGAGGAGTTAAAAGTATATTTTAGATTGAAAAAAGCTTTGAAAACGTTTGTATTTTGAGTTTTTCCGGGGTTAAGTTCGTGATGTGCTAAAGAACTGACTGATATTTTTCAGTTTCATGACTTAGAAGACTCTTTCTAGGGTTTTTTCATCAGAAAATGAAGAGAATTTCCTCCTCTTTATGAAATATCTATCTATCTATCTATCTATCTATCTATTTCAGCCTATTCCTATCGATCTAACAATTATCTTATAATAAGAATATATTGGACAATGACTTTATTTTCAAAATACATTAGACAATTATTTTACTATAAAAAAAAATTCATCGATGATCTTGCAATGAAAATGCATTGGACAATGATTTTGCTATAAAAATATTTTGGAAAATGATTTTGCTATAGAAATGTATTGAACAATGACTTTATTATAAAAATGCATTGGACAATGATTTTACTATAAAAATGTCTTAGACAATGATTTTGCTATAGAAATGTATTAGACAATGATTTTACTATAAAAATGCATTGGACAATGATTTTATTATAAAAATGCATTGGACAATGATTTTATTATAAAAATGCATTGGACAATGATTTTATTATAAAAATGCATTGGACAATGATTTTACTCTAAAAATGTTTTGGACAATGATTTTATTATAAAAATGCATTGGACAGTGATTTTACTATAAAGATGTTTTGGACAATGATTTTATTATAAAAATGCATTGGACAATGATTTTACTCTAAAAATGTTTTGGACAATGATTTTATTATAAAAATGCATTGGACAATGATTTTACTATAAAGATGTTTTGGACAATGATCTTATTATAAAAATGCATTGGACAATGATTTTACTCTAAAAATGTTTTGGACAATAATTTTATTATAAAAATACATTGAATAATGATTTTATTATAAAAGTGTATTGGACAATGATTTTACTATAAAAGTGTTTTAAACGATGATTTTGCAATAGAAATGTAATGGACAATGACTTTATTATAAAAGTGGATTGGACAATGATTTTATTATGAAAATGCATTAGGCAAATATTTAACTATGAAATGCACTGGATAATAATTTTACTAACGAAGGATACGCTTTTATCTGATACTCCAACAATTTCGTCCTCTTTCTTTTTGTTTCTCTTTGTAACGTTACACCAAAACTTAAACCAAATTTTACCTGAACTAATTTTCAATAAGTAACGAAAAGTTTCCGGGAGAAAAAAAAAAAAGAATATTGAAGACTTTAAATGAGTTGCCAAAAACGAGTTGAGTTAGATTCAAATTGTCACTTGAAAAAGAACTTTCTTCCTCACGACAAAAGACAAATTTTAACCTTTACTTACAAAAGTTAATGTCATTAAAATCACAACGTTCATTTTTTGGTCTCTGTCAAAATCAGAGAAATGTTATTAACTGACAAAAAGCCTTGGGTAACGTTCTAGACAAGGGTGACTCGATTTTAATGAATCACGTGGATCTAATAGAAAATACATTTCTCTGAGGAATTCTCTCAGACTTTGAAATGTCATAAAATTCGACCAAAGCCATTATGGAAAAATTTCAATGATAGACACATCTATGTGAATGATTGGGTTTGTTTCTCTGTCTGCTACAGACCGTTAAAATTGTTTGCTACAGACCCACAAAATGCATTATGATATAAACTCTTGTCCAATGCCTTTTCGTTGTAAAATCACTGTCCAATGCAATTTTACAATAAAATCATTGTCTAGTATATTTTTATATTAAAATCATTATCCTATGCATTTTTATAATAAAATCATTGTCCAATGCATTTTTATATTAAAATCATTGTTCAATGAATTTTTATATTAAAATGATTGTCCAATGAATTTTTATATTAAAATGATTGTCCAATACATATTTATAATAAAATCATTGTCCAATGCATTTTTTATATTAAAATCATTGTCCAATGCCTTTTTATATTAAAATCATTGTCCAATGAAGTTTTATAATAAAATCATTGTCCAATGAATTTTTATAGTAAAATCATTGTCCAATGAATTTCTATAATAAAATCATTGTCCAATGAATTTTTATGATAAAATCATTGTCCAATGCATTTCTATAATAAAATCATTGTCCAATACATTTCTATAATAAAATCGTTGTCCAATGCATTTTCATAATAAAATCACTGTCGAATTGATTTTTTATCGTAAAATCAATTTCTAATCCATTTTTATAGAAAAATCATTGTCACCAGCATTTTTAGTGCAATTATTGAATTTTTCTTCATTTCTAATATAGTTATACCCACATTGAATCCAGAGTAGATGAGTATGAAATCCCATGTCTGGATGTAGAAAAAAAATATGTAGGTTAAATTTGTCGTAGTCTTAATGAAAGAATTTACCAGCTCAAAAGAGATTTAAAAAGAGCATTTATTAGAAACGCTTTGGTCAAATAGGATTTATAAACTAATGACAACTTAAATTTAAAAGGCTTCAAGATAATAGTATACATATAAAATAAAAAACGCTGGAAAATTGTTGAATTTAGCATTCTGCTATCCAGCAAAAATCTTTTTTTCAGTTTATCTCCTTATTTGTTCAAATTGGTGGAGAAAAGTTACAAAACCCTTTTTTTGAAATGATCTGGCTTTATCGTTTATATATATTTAGATGATAGAGAGATAAATATATTGACAGATTAAACGGACAGACATATAAAGATAAAGGTTAATACTGATGAAAACGGACAGATATATGATGGAATGTCATTAATTAATAAATATGGACTACATAATATAGATATTAACATAGTGTTGTATCGTCGAAGTGAATAATACACAGAGAAGAATGGGTGCTTGATATATTTATTCAACACCAGCTTCCGGTGCTAATGGATACGTACAAAAAAGACACAGTACAATAAGTTACAAACAACCAACACAACAACATCCAAGCAATAGAAGAGGGTCAAAATGGTATATACCCAAACGAAGTAAGATCAGTCCGAATATTAATCAAGTTAATAACAATTTATTTATGTAGGTGCCTGTGGTGTAATAGTTATCATCGTAGGAAATGGACACGGCGACACGAGTTCAAATCCTGGACTAGACTGGTTGCATTTCACACAGCAGTAATGCCCTTGTATGAATCCAATTATTCTCCCTCCAGCTATGGGTAAATACTGAGGCCTTGGTGCGGCAACTAGTCTAGGAGAAGGAAAACTCTGAATTCAAACCTGTTAAACTCCGCTTAAAAATTGACCTTGTGTCATATCCTGCCCGAGCGGAGGGGTTGGTAAATATGAATAACAACTTATTTATCACCGGTATTTGTCGTACGCCCCACCAAACGGGCGAGTGTGACACAAAGACTCTTTAAGATGGGTCCGGGAGCACGGCCGTAGTTCAGATACACCCGCCATTCCTAAAAATGCCACAGGCGCCAGGCGATAAACCTAGACCCTCCGAGGAGAGTCAGAATCTGGGAGGACGGCCCCCTGAGGCTTGAGAAATGTCAGTTTTAGCCACATGACGCGAACACTAGGCTTCCTCGGCACATGCGCCAGGCAGCCTCGTCTGACTACCGTATCCAGAGACGTGACACACCAGACAAGATCCGTGCGGCTGATACCACGGCCAGACGAAGTGTGCCCCATCAACTGGATCCAGCTTATTAATCAACTGTTGAGGTCCTTAATCGTAGGCTATTTAATGCTATGAGCCAGGCAGTCTGGTAGAGTGTAGAAGGGGTGTGATCTATTCAACAGCGCATAGATAGATAGATAGATAGATAGATAGATAGATAGATAGATAGATTGAAGTGATACGGATATTTTTGATGAATTTTGAAACGCTGTTTGCATCATATAAATT
The DNA here is from genome assembly GCA_963585895.1 of Sepioteuthis lessoniana. Classification (NCBI taxonomy): domain Eukaryota; kingdom Metazoa; phylum Mollusca; class Cephalopoda; order Myopsida; family Loliginidae; genus Sepioteuthis; species Sepioteuthis lessoniana. The sequence goes on along the minus strand of OY757941.1, from coordinate 4,298,422 downwards.
CGAAACAACATTCCCAGTGGTAGTGGATGTTTTAAATATTTCCAATCATTTTCGTTTCATTCTGTAACTTAAACGTCCTGATGTAGGTCTAAAATGTTTAACGAAATGTTTAACGTTGGCAAATATTTCTAGAAATAAAATCATCCTCAGATCTTTTCACCTTTGTACATTTTCGTATATATATATATATATATATATGTTTATGTATATTTTTCATCTTTGTACATTTTCGTATACATATATATATATATATATATATATATATGTTTATGTATATATATATATATATGTATATGTTTATATATATATATACATATATATATATATGTTTATGTATATATATATATATACGTATATGTTTATATATATATATACATATATATATATATATATATATGTTTATGTATATATATATATATATGTATATTTTTTTTTATATATATATGCACACATACCACAGTCTCAAAGGTTTTGCGATTAAAAAAGCATTCTTTAAGAATACGCATTGCAGATCACGACAGTTGCAATCAACAGATCAAAATGATGGTAATATATATATATATATATATATATATATATATATATATATATATGTGTGTGTGTGTGTGTGTGTGTGTGTGTGTGTGTGTGTGTGTGTGTGAGTACGTGTGTGTGTGTGTTTGCTTGTGTATGTGTGTGTATATTAACCTTTTCATAATATGACTTATTGCTTTTCTAATTTTATTCTTCCTGGGTGAAATATTCATCCATTTTTTAATGACTTACCTTCATTCGACCGAATATATTTGATGAGCATATTCTCCTTAGCTCTAACCAAATAACATTTCCCTTTCCTACGATGCTCACCGTTACATCACGAGCACCTCATTAACTTAGTATTTATCTCTATGCTAAAGAAATTCCATATACTCTTGCCCCTCTATCTCCAGTTAAAGAAAAAGTACTCTTCTAACATTATTGCCAGTGGCTTAACTGCTGGACTGCGACATCCTCGTAAACGAGTTCAAACTCCAGTCCCGCTTTGATGTTCTCATTAGGGCTAATATCCTTAGGAAAAGGTATAAACCTTCTTATTCCCTTAGCTATGGGTTAAATAGTACCGCTACTGTTCTTCTACAAAGATGTTTTTGGCATTAAATAATCCACGTTGGTTGATATGCCATTAAACAAAGAAACCAAATTAATTCTCATGTAAACATTTTGTTACGTGATGCCTTCAATAGGTTTTACAGACTATTTTTGTACAGGCATTTAAAATTGTTGTCGACTCTTTAACATTCAGTATGTTATTGCTATACATCTTATGAGATGACTGGCCAAATTGTTATGATTTCAGCTTCAAATGAACCACTACAACAGGAATTGGAACACACCCTACTAAAGCCTGATTGTCACAGCTGGTGAATTTCAAAAATGCAATCTAGACGTGAGGACACTTTAGAAGAGCGATATGCAATAAAATTCTGTTTTAAATTTGGAAAAAATGCCACAGAAACGTATGAAATGCTTCAGACTGCCTTTGGAGCATCTTGCATGAATCGAGCATGAGTTTTTGAGTTGGCATAAGAGATTCAAGGAAGGCAGGGAATCTGTGAGGGATGATGAGAGGTGTGGGAGGAGTAATGAAGCCAATACAGCAGAGTTGATTGGTCAAAGGGTTAGGGTTAGGGTTACTATGTTGAGGTTTTAAGGGAGTTCAGGAAGAGATTCCTTGGGAAGAGGCCAGCATCCTTCAAATCGGGTCAGTGGCATTTCCACAAGAACCATGCACCAGTCCACAAATCCATCTTTGTCACGGACTATTTGACTAAGATGGGCAACAAGACAGTTCCTCAGTCTCGTTATAGTCCAGACGTTGGTCCCTGTGACATTATGAGACAATTGAGGAGATGAAAGAGGCTGTGACGAAGGTCATTGACACGGTCACACAAGAGCACTTCCATGGGGCCTTCCAGAAGTTGTTGTAACGCTACTATTGCATTGCAGTTGGAGGAGATTACTTCGATGGGGACTAGAGTTTCATGTGTGTACTATCAATAAAAGTGCCCATACGAAAAAGTCTGGAAACTTATTTAATGATCCTCGTATTTCTCATTATCATCGTCAAGTCCTGCTGACTGCAAGGATTTCCCTGAATCTTTCTCTTCATCCGTCCCTATCATCCTCTGTCTCCGGCAGGTCTTCCAAAGAACATCTTGTGTCCGCACAGAGCTGATCGGCCTACACTGGCACGTCCATGTGTAGAGGTCCTTAAAAGAATGTCATTTGCTTCCTTCAATCTGGAACAATTTTTTTATGTATGAAAAGTAGCATCTTTTTTTGAACATGTTTTATATCGTTGATTGATTTATTCAGTGATTTTAACGGCATGTAAACCAGTTTAGAGATATTTTATGCCAAGACATAAGGGAATAGCATTCAATATTGGTTCATATTTATATTCATGTAGTTGTTTCTTAAAAGATTTTTTGCACATGATCCAATCGAAGAGAAATATTTCTCAACATATCTATTTGATACATAAATGAGACATTAGCAGGTTTTTAATTTGTTCATTTAATAGCATATCAACCTTTGTGGGCTATTTAATACCAAATAAATCTTTTAGAACCGATAATGATTTGATAAACACCAACCCCACCCCCGTAATAATAATGTTATTATTCGTAGAAAGAACTCTAAATGCATCGATGTGTCTTTTAGGTAAAGCATCCTCACCAGATTTGATATTAGCCGTCGCAGTGATAAGACCTTGTAGGAATCCTTAATTAAAATCAGAATCTTTGTGGCCATAATTCATGTCTACTAAATTTACTATTGTGTACTATTTTACTCCTGGGATGAACTCTACACCGAATTGAAGGCTTTTGTATCGACTGGGATGAATTGTGTGTTCCAAATATTTTGAATAAGATCATTCCCCTTGATGTGTTTCCAGCAGCGGTTGTTACATCAAAATAGGGTTTTTTGCTTTTATTTGGAAATGTAGGCGTTGTCTTATTCAGATATTTCCATTCTGTGTTTCTTGGTCGTTTTGTAGGATATGGCAATACTTTACCGAGAAGAGATATAGCTCCATTGGAAGGTTTGTCCAGGAATGCCAATCTAATCATCACACGTTCTGATATAGGTGGTTTGTTTTCATTATGGATTCGACTCATTATCAACAAAATAATGAATTTATTAAATTACAAAAAACACATATGAACAAATTACTCTGCCAACAATAACTAAAAATATCTAACAATATATATATATGTATACATATATATATATATGTGTGTGTGTGTGTGTGTGTGTGTGTGTGTGTGTGTGTGTGTGTGTGTGTGTGTGTGTGTGCTTTCTAGGTAAAGCATAAACATCTGCATTTATATTAATAATCGCAGCGATTAGTCCTTTTCATCATCGTCAAGTCACGCTGACACCACAGATTTCCCTGACTCTATCTCACCACCTGTCCCTATCATCCACAGCCCTGTTGGCTATGTCCGTAGAAAACACCGATTGCATCTTTATAGAAGAGTAGGGCTCCCCTAAAGAGTGTCCTGCATATGACACTTAGCAATCTGAGGCTCCAGCCCTGGAGCTTTGGAGAATGCAAAGCACTCCTTCATTGCCATCGCTCCCAGGTCCACTCTGGCCTCGAGTGATAGCACCTGATAGCAATCTATCTATAGGCCAAATAGAACTGTTTTGACATTTGAACGGTATGCAAACGAATGACATGCTAAACTGAATTGTCAAAAAAATAACTGTGCAAAACAAATGATGTCTGATTGAATTGTTAGCGATACATGACAATACTTAAAGCGATTTAACTGTATGCAAACAAATGAATAACGTTGAATAAAATAAATAGTATTAAATACCAACATTAAAACCATTTAACTGTGTTCCTAAAATGCTATCAATAAAATGTGTTTACAAATCAAATATATATATATATATATATATATATATATATATAAAGAGGATTTGGCCTAAAATAACCTACAATGGTTGATATGCCATAAAGCCAAACCAAACTAAACAATGTATATTTAATATATATGTATAAAAAGGATTTGACATTAAATAACCAACAAAGGTTGATATGCCATAAAACCCAACCCAAACAAATCATATATATTTAATATATATGTATTAAGAGGATTTGGCATTAAATAATCTACAATGGTTGATATGCCATAAAACCAAACCAAACCAAATCCTATATATTCAATATATATGTATAAAGAGTATTTGGGAGTAAATACCCTACAATGGTTGATATGCCATAAAATCCGACCCAAACAAGTCATATATATTTAATATATATGTACAAAGAGGATTTGGCATTAAATAACCTACAATGGTTGACATTCCATAAATTCACACCAAACCAAACCTATCATACACTTTTCCCGGAAAGTCTTCCAAGCTACATCTTATGTCAGCACAATGGTGAGGTAAATAAGTTCTTGCGGGTCGACCAACACTGGAGCGTCCATTTTTTGGATTTCCATAGAAGAACGTCACTGACTTGATTTTGTCTGGTTCGTCTAACTTGTTTTTCTTTTTAGAAATCAAATAAATAATGAAACCCGATATAATTAGTTATAACAATATCGGTAAAATAAAATTACAACATTTCTGTTATATGATAGGTGTATTGATTTTTGGACTGCTACGGATTCATATTTTTTAGTTAGCAAAATTGATAGCATTAAAACATTATAATCAAAACTGTAAATATATCTCATATCTTTCATACGATTTTTTTTATTTTGCTTCGAAGAGGGTTCAATGCTACAAAGGAGTCTGGTTAAAAGTAAAAAGTAAAGTTGTCTCCCTTAGTCGAGGCCGACCAGAAGGCCCCCTTTTCAATAACTACAACACCGAGTTATAGGGGAGGGTGCTACTTGTTTCCCGGGATTCCTTCTCTTTACCCTTGATCCTTACCTTATAATGCTGGGTGTTAAGCAAGGAGGTATCAAGTACCATTTTTAAAGCCTTTGGTATCACGTGACCTGGGATTGAACCCAGGTCTCCCGGACCTTTGGCGAACACTTTACCCAGGTTTCGATCCCAGCCTCAAGCGTCCTACGTTTCTAGCCACACTGAAGAGTTGTGATACAACGAAACAGTCTCTCTGTGGATGACAATATATATATATATATAATTAACGGAAAAATATACATAAATATATATATATTAGAGTGTTTGCCGATGGCCAGGAAGATCCACGTTCAATTCCAGGGCAAATCATACCAAACACTCAGAATGGTACTTGATGCCTCCTTGCTTAAAACTCAACATTATAAGGTAAAGATCAAGGGTAAGCGGAGCAATCTAGGGAAAGGAGTAGCAACCTCTAATACCTTGGCGTAGGGGAGGGCACTACTTGTTGGTAAGACGAAATATCATTTTTAATCTGTTGTCAGTGTTAGGATTTATCCTCTTTTCCACTTATTTTTCATATTTTGTCGAATTTACCAAAACAACCATTTCTCCGTGTATATATATATATATATATCAAGGGAAAAGTGTTCATGTCTTTAATAAGAAAATAATGCAGGGATCCTCGATTTGATTTTGAGGACACCAATTTCATTTTTCGCTTGGATAGCCATTGTGTCACCCACATTACTAACGTCATTTGCGAAGATGACCTAAGTTTATCAGAAGCAAGGACTTAAAGAGCCCTCAGGGAGAATCGACCACACTAACAATGGCCTACAAGATTATCTTGTAAATCAATACTCTACGTCAAGCGTCGTTTGGTTTGGGGGTGTGACTATGCTTAACATCAGGCTACGTCCACCACCATAAATAACTATGATAGTGTTCATTATTTTCTTTCGTCCTTGTTCTCCAGCAAATCCCGGCCAATTATTCTACAAAAAATCACAAATTCTTGTAATGAATCATTCTCCACTATAAACAGCAAACTGACGCCATATTGCTACTGTTTACACAATACTTTAACAAACACAATTTTCACTGATTGGTTGGGTCTACGCCTTGTCAACGTTAGTTGGAGTATTTAATGCCAAAGCCCCTGTCTGTTTTTTTTTTTTTTTTTGCAATTGTGTTATTTCAAGTATCAAATGATTACACTATGTGAGACAATTTTGTTGCTGGATATCATGTCTTATTTCATAATTGCTTATGCTTGGAAAAGTATAGAGAAAAACTATTAATTCTTTAAAAAAAAATTTTTTTTTCCTGTTCTGGACAACACAATATAAGACATATTTTGTTGCTGGATAGCAAGTGTTATTTCTTAATTGCTTATTTTGTGAGATTATAGAAAATGACCATTATTCTCTTCAAAATTTTCTTTTCTGCCCTGCAAAACACAATGTGAGATAAATTTTGTTACTTATTTAGTAACGGGAAAGTAAAAATCCGGTCCTCGGATGGAGACACATACTACTTCAACATTGTAGCAATTGTGCTGCAAGGAGACACATTTGCCCCATACCTCTTTATCATCTGTCTAGACGACGTGATTAGAACGTCTATTGATAAAATGAAAGACAACGGTTTCAAGCTGACAAAGGAAAGAAGCAGAAGATACCCCGCCCATACAATTACGGACGCCGACTACGCTGATGACAGTGCTTTTGGCAAATGCAACCGCCCAAGCCGAAACCCAGGTACTTAGTCTGGAACGAGCAGCTGCTGGTATAGGCCTCCATGTCAACGCACACAAGACAGAATACATGTGCTTTAATCAAAGAGGCGGCATCTCCAAACTAAATGGTAGTTCTCTGAAACTAGTAGACAAGTTCACCTACTTAAGAAGCAGTGTCTCATCAACCGAGACAGACAACAACACATGACTAGCAAAGGCATGGACAGCTGTCGATTGGCTATCGGTCATATGGAAGTCAGACCGCACAGACTGATAAAATGAAACGCAGTTTTTTTCCAAGCAGCAGTTGTGTCGATACTGATGACGCCAGCACTCTTCAAATCGAGTCAGTTGCATTTCCACCAGGACAATGCATCAGTCAACAACTCCATGCATGTCACTGACTATTTGACCAAGATGGGTATCAAGACAGTTCCTCAGCCTTGCTATAGTCCCGACCTTGCTCCCTGTGACTTTTGCTTATTCCCTAAGCTCAGAGGCTGTCGTTGTGAGACAATTGAGGAGATGAAAGAGGCTGTGACGAAGGTCATTGACACGCTCAAACAAGAGGACTTCAATGGGGCGTTCCAGAAGTTGTTGGAACGGTACAACAAGTGCATTGTAGCCGGAGGAAATTACTTCGAAGGGGACTAGAGATTCAAGTGTGTATTATCAATAAAAGTGCCCATACGAAAAAGTCTGGAAACTTATTTAGTGATCCTCGTATATATATATATATATATATATATATATATAAATTATTGGTACACGAAAATTTGTATAGCAAAATGCTTCAAGGAATAATATGTAGTTACAGGGAGTTGTAAATGAAAGGAAAAAAGGAGGAAAAATAGATAGGAAATATTTTTTATCATCGATGATACTAGAGCTCTTTCATCTGGTTGTCAAGTGATACCACCGGAGGACGTTTAAACGAAGTTTTGTTGTTCTTCCATTGCTTGAATGATATATATCCTTCCTTAACTTTTACTTTGGAGGAAGAGAAGGACAATAAATTGCCGTTTTGGGAAGTGTTGGTAGAACGCTGTTCGTGTGCTTTTTTGACTTGCATATATAGAAAGCCTACATTCACTGGTTTGTATTTGAGTAGGGATGCTTTTGCTCCTAAGACTTTAAAGCTCAACCTGATTGTCTTACACTCAGAGCTTTAAAGATTTGTTCAGATAGCAATATTTAAAGTGAATTTGAGCCAATTAAAAATCTATTTTTGAGTAATGGGTATACCGAGGAATTCATTGCTGATACTCTTAACTTAACTGTGAACAAGTTCAGGAATTACAACAGGCCATTTGGCCCTTCTAAACATCCAGTTTATGTAAGACTTCCTTGTAAAAATAAGATTTAAAGTGAATTTGAGCCAATTAAAAATCTATTTTTGAGTAATGGGTATACCGAGGAATTCATTGCTGATACTCTTAACTTAACTGTGAAAAAGTTCAGGAATGACAACAGGCTATTTGGCCCTTCTAAATGTCCATTTTAAGTTAAACTTTTTTGGAATGGTTCTGCTAGCCAGTTAATTATGGATAAGGTTACTTCTTCTGTTGCACGCGGTAATAATGCAGTTAAGATTGAAACTATCTATACTGCCAGAGGTGCATTTCGCTCTGTCAATAAAGATGTACCCCCTGTCTTTAGGCAGAGTAATTTAATTTATGAATTTCAATGTTGCCGTGATGCAACATATATAGGGAGCACTTCCCAACGTCTTGAGGTAAGGGTTAGATGGCATGTTCCGCGTGGAATTCTTGATCGTACAACATCCAGGCATTCGCAAATGTTAAATTCCGCCATCGATGAGCGTTTGAATGCTATAAATACCCGTACAGCTAATTATAATGATGAGTGCTTTGCTTCTTTACACAGAACGAGGACTAAACAACATCTGAATGTCCTCGAGCCAATTTGTATTTTGTGTAATCGCCCGTCTCTGTGTAAACAGTATCCAAGGCTCTCATTACAACTTCTTGGAGATGTTTCTGGCTTGACTAAGAATGTTTCCTTCGTTTTTTTTTTGTTTCTTTTTTGGTTTTGTTTTTTATTTTTTTCCCTCCTCCTTTGTCGAGCCAATATTTTTCTTATCACCCCCTTTTTACTCAATTGTCGTTTACATTCTTGACTTTTAAACGTCCCCCGGTTGTATTACTTGACAAATCACCGGATGAAAGAGCTCTTGTATTATCGATAATAAAATATTTCCTATTTAATTTTTCCCTTTTTCTCCTTTCATTTACATCTCCCTGTAACTACATATGATTCCTTTAAGTATTTTGATATACATATCATTATCATCACTATCATGTCACGCCATCAGAATGGATATCCCTGACCCTCTCTCGCCACACCTCCCTATCGTCCATCGCTTCTGGCAGGTCCTCAGTTCTACATCTCGTATCTACACAGATCTGTTGTATGTATGTTCGAGCTGGTAGACCTGCCTTTGTTCGACCATGTGAAGGGGTCCACAAGAGTGGATCACTTATGAGCTCGTCCCTGCTTCTCCAGCAGTGTCCCGCAAGTATAGTTCGTCTAATTTTGATAGTTTTTGTGATGGGTGGTAGGTGGCAGTACAACTGCTGCTTTGTAGATGTTGCCTCCAGGACTTGTTCAATATTGCTCGCAGCATTCTTTTGTAAGCCGTCAAGCTTTTCCTCCGTCCGTTTAGTTATCGTCCATGTAGTGCATCCATATAGCAGTATCGACAACAGTTGCTTGGAAGAAACTGCGTTTCATTTTATCAGTCAGGTCTGACTTCCATATGACCGATAGCCAATCGATAGCTTTGCTAGTCGCGTATTGATGTCTGTCTCGGTTGATGCGACACTGCTTCCTAGGTAGGGGAAATTGTCTACTAGTTTCAGAGGGCTACTGTGTGGAGATGTTGCCTGTTTGATTAAAGCACAGCTATATATATATATATATATATATATGTAATTCTAAAAAATCGACAAACCGTCATTTGGCTATTATATATTTATTTCAGCTAAAATTTTCTAAAAAAGATTTTTCTTCTCAAAATATTTTCCTGGTGATGACTTTAAGTTTATAGTAGTGGCGGACGATCAACAGTGAATAAATAAATAAAAGGAAAAATTCCTGTTTTTCATATTACTTCTCTTCATCTCTCTCTCTGTCTCTGTCTCTCTCTTTCTCTGTCCCTCTCTCTCTCTCTCTCTCTCTCTCTCTCTGAATCTCTGTCTCTCTCTCTCTCTCTCTATATATATATATATATATAATAAAAAACGGAAAACTCATGATTTTTTAAAAAGAAAATTCTCAGAAATACCAAAAAATAAGAAGTTTCTAAGAATTCTCTTTTCCTTAATTTGATATCCAAATTTGAGATTAGTCTCGTGCTCATGGCTTTTTGCAACTTTGACATGAAAAAATAATCACTTCCAATGTGCTGAAGCAACTGACGCCTCATTTAAATTTGAGGCCATACTGAAAAATGGTTAATTTTTTTCACTGTTTTTTTTTTACAATATATATATATATATATATATATATATATATATATATATATATATTGTAGAGTAAATCGTAAATCCCTTGCTACAGGTGTCTAAACACATTCGTAAAAATAGAATTAATTCAAGAACAAAATCCTACAGATGTTGTTAAATCCAAATGATGAAAGAAATATGGAAGGTAAGAAAAACCGTTTTAAATTTGTAAAAATTGAACATGTAAAATTGAGATATAAAATTCGTTAATAAACTCGTAGAATTCAACAAAGAACTTGACCATGCAAGAAATGATAGAATTGGCATATTTCTATTTGGTATTTTAATAATGATTCCGATTTTTACTTTGATGGAGACTAAGGCACGTTAATTTTTTCTTTTTTCTTTTTTTTTTTCTAATTCGCAAGAATTCTGAAATCAGTTCCTGACTGTTTGACAGACAATTGTATGATTAAGCACGAGACAGATGGTTTTGTGGACAAGGCAATTCAATATTATATTCGGTGTGGAATTTAAATCGAAAAGCAGCAACCGGGGTAGGATTGGACCTTATTGATAGAAAGGTTGATTTATTTAGTCAAGTGCAACAAAATGAGGGTCTAAGCTTTATTCACTCACAAATATACAGACATACACACAGAAAACCATGGGAGATACACGAGGAACTCAACTTCAAATTTTTAAATTCGTGATTCTGCCCTTAGGAAAGGTATGAACCCGTTTCGCCCCCTGCACCTCGGCTATATGATAGCTTAATCAGTTTTAACGACAAGTCAACCTGTCTGGTGTTATTTCATGCCTGGAAGTTATGGAATCGCGTACGTTGTACTGTTATAGTTATATTTTTGTGCAATCGGGGAAGAGTTTATTTATCTTTTTAAATATTTCGTTTTAACGATATTTCAAAATCTTTAGGGATAATTTTTAAAATATTTTTTAAAATAATAATTTTGTTTGGCAATAATCATGTTTATGCTAATAATTTTAGGGATAATTTTATTTTTCTCAAGAGGGATAAAATGTCATCCATGTTAATATTTTCAAATAGGTCTTTCATATTATTCGGGTTGGAAAAACGTTGTCTAATGTGAGTTAAAATTCGGGACTCTATAAAAAAAATCTTTTAACAGTATAGGGTGTTCGAAATACTATACGCTGTGGTTGTTTCTCTTGTTTGAGTATAAAAGAGAGTCTATGTCTTTGTGACAAATGCTAAATCTTTACATTCTATGAGAAAATGTTTAACAATGGAGAGTGTTTGTCATGCTATATACTGGGATCGTTCCTCTTGTTTGAGTATAAAAGAGTTCGTAAGATTTTTCTGACTAATTCTAAATCTCTGCATTCTTTGAGAAAATGTTTAACAGCGTATGGTCTTTGACATGCTATATACTGGGGTTGTTCCTCTTGTTTGAGTATAAAAGAGTATGTAAGTCTTGTGTAACTATCATGATCTCCACATTCAACCAGAAAATCTTTGATTGTGTATGCTGTTTGATATTCAAGGTGCTGTGGTTGTTTCTCTTGTTTGAGTATCAAAGAGTTTGTAAGTCTTGTGTAACTATCATAATCTCCACATTCAACCAGAAAATCTTTGATTGTGTATGCTGTTTGATATTCAAGGTGCTGTGGTTGTTTCTCTTGTTTGAGTATCAAAGAGTTTGTAAGTCTTGTGTAACTATCATAATCTCCACATTCAACCAGAAAATCTTTGATTGTGTATGCTGTTTGATATTCAAGGTGCTGTGGTTGTTTCTCTTGTTTGAGTATCAAAGAGTATGTAAGTCTTGTGTAACTATCATAATCTCCACATTCAACCAGAAAATCTTTGATTGTGTATGCTGTTTGATATTCAAGGTGCTGTGGTTGTTTCTCTTGCTTGAGTATCAAAGAGTATGTAAGTCTTGTGTAACTATCATAATCTCCACATTCAACCAGAAAATCTTTGATTGTGTAGGCTGTTTGATATTCAATGCGCTATGGTTGTTTCTCTTGTTTGAGTATCAAAGAGTTTGTAAGTCTTGTGTAACTATCATAATCTCCACATTCAACCAGAAAATCTTTGATTGTGTAGGCTGTTATGGTTGTTTCTCTTTTTTTAGTGTAAAGAAGTGCGTGAGGTTTGTTTGACCAATCCATCGTTGAGATGCATTTTTTAAATGATTTGGTTTGGGTTTTTTGTATAATGGCATATCAACCTTTGTTGGTTATTTAATGCCAAAGCCATTCTCCTAGAAGAACAGTAGTGGTACTATCTAACCCATTGCTGGGAGAATAAGGGGGTTCATACCTTTCCCAAGGGTATTTGCCTGAAAGTAAACGTTGGTTTGGTTTGGTTTCTTTGTTTAATAGCATATCAACCTTTGTAGTTTATTTAATACCAAAGCCATCCTTTTAGAAGAAAAGTCCTGATACTATTTGTGGGGGGATAAGTGCGTTCATACCTTTCTCAGGAGTATTTTTTCGAAAGTGAAAATAATTGATTGACTAGATTTCGTACTCTGCTACTTCGAGGTCATAGTCCAGCATTTAAGCCATTACGCCACGGGGACTTTATAGTAAAAACTGGTTTCCATTTTCGTAAGGGTGATTTTTATGTCAGAAAGATGTCGTCTAATACGATGACCTGTGTCACTTCATTCGAGGAATAAGACTCTTTAAGATCTGGCGCACGTCGTATAAAATTATTTCCCATATATGATCCGATCAAACGGTGTCCTCAGTTACCTGACACACTCTAAATATATTGTAGTGTTCAAAATATTTATTTCTATTTTTTCTTTCCTTTCTTTCTTGGCGTTTTGTCTTTTTTCTTTCTTTCTTTCGATTTTCGTTTTGTTCTTTTCTTTCTTTCTTTTTTCTTCGCTTTTACTGTTTTTTTTTCTTTTCTTTGTTTTCTTCCTTTTTTTGTTTTCTTGCTCTGTTTGATTTTTTCTTTCTTTCTTTCTTTCTTTCTTTTCTGTTTTTTCATTATTTCTTTACTTCTTTCTTTTTTTTTGCTTTCTGTCTTTTTTTTTACTTTCCCTTCTTTTTTCCTTCTTTCTTTTTCTCTTCCCTAACTTTTCATTCTTTACTTTCTTTTTCTTTTCTTTCTTTTCATATTTTGCTATGTGTTTTTTCTTTTCTTTTCTCTTACTTTCTTTTCTTTTCTTTCTTTTTCTTTTTTCTTTCTTTCTTTTTTTCTTTCTTTTTTCTTTCTTTCTTTATTTATATATTTACTTCTCTCTTTTACTACTTTCTTTCTTTCTTCCTTTCTCTTATTTATTTATTCATCTATTTATTTTTCATTCTTTTAATCTATTATTCTGCTACTATTTATCGATCTAATTGTGATGCCATTGTGAGACAGACGCGCTGGTCACCGACAACAAGACCACCTACGGCGAGAAGCAATTGTCATTTGTTCATTTAAATTCAATCAACTGATTTTGATGAACAAACAACGAAAGACGGTGTCCGTCTTTTTTTTTTCTCCGTCTAAATTGATGGTACTAGAGATACTTAAAAACACACACACCTGTACACACACACACACACACACACACATATATATATATATATATAATCACTGCAGGAAAAATATCAAAAGATATTTTGCGCATAAGTGCACTTTCTTTTTTTATTAAATCAACAATTGCTGCTGTTTCTGGACGCTTAGTGTACTGGTTGACAATAGTCTTTACCCAAATTCCCTCTATATTTCATTTTGCCGTATTATATGACTTTATTCCCGAAAGAGATCATAGCAAATTGAATATTACGTATTTGATGAATGATTTAACAAAGATGAATATCTGCATAGGCGATTCAAAGGTTCAATAACTTAATAAATATGTTGTATGTAGCATACTGGCGTAATAAAGAGATGAATGATGAATTGGCCAGGAGGAAGAATGATCATAACACTTTCCTTTATAAAAATATAACTCTTTATTTCTCGAAAGGGGTCGTAGCTGGTGTATGTGTGAGGGAGACCTGGAGACGGAGGGATGTAATATAATAGCCGAGGGATTTCGGTTCATGCCTTTGAGTTTAGTTAGGCTGAGAACCTTTCGGCTCAGCACATGGGTTAGTTGGGTGCAACATTGAGGCAGGTGTTAACGCGGGCGCGCACGGGCGGATGGAGGTGTCACTCAGATGTCACAATACTCAGAGACAAAACGGGTGACGGAGTGCGAGTGACGTCACGCACCGGAAGTGCGCAGAGGTTTGTGGAGATTTGAAGAAAGTTAGAGAGTTGAGATTAGACACTGGACGAAGACGGTCGACTTTTGGAGCTCGCAAACGCGAGGCGAACTTGTGCCCTATGGGGGCCGCTCGAGATGGGGGCCAAATGTATAAGACAGCATAGTAGATTGTGTCTCTCCTCCTTACGTCGAAACCTTTAACTAAAAGTTAATAAAAAGGTTTCGTACCTGAACAAGAAGTCGTTACGTGTTTTCGAATTCCGAGATTCCTATGTTCTTTATATGTTCTATGGTTATGAACATTATATGTCCATTTCGCACATAGCGTTAATTGTGAATATGGTACAGGGAGACGAAGACAAACTGCCATATTGACCTATAACTTCTTTTTCTTCTCTTGACCATACCACGCATTGTGATCTTCTGTGCCTTACATCTTTGCCTCTTCTACTACCCAGCTAGGGGCTACTGCGAGCTGTTGCCCCACCAGGCGCCATGACTGACCGTACCTAGACCCTAGAGTCTAGATTGAAGACTAACTCATGCAAAACTCTCCGTATCTGCTGTGGGCTGTGTATATAAATTTCACGACACCCACGTATTCCGATTGTCACTCATGTGACGTGCTTCCGCTTATTTACATAAGTGCGTCCAGCAATCGCAGAGTTTACACATCTGGAACATCCGGCTTTGTCAAAGGTCAACATGTAGCAAATATTATTGCATATAATTTCAACGAAAACCCCTAAAGTGCCTTCAGTATAAATGAATAGTACGTATGTTCTTCGACAAAGGTATTCAATCGCAACTTTTTTATGACACAGTTGATGTTTGTGTAGTATTAAGCCTTTTATTCTTATTTCTATCAAAATTTATCTGTCTGTCAATAAATCAAAATCAATTCCTATCTATCTGAATATATTTTTATCTAAATCTGTTTCTATCTATCTATCTATCCACACACACACACACACACACACATATATATATATACAAGTAAAGTTGGCGACCATAGTCGAGGGCGACCAGAAGGCTTCCTTTTCAATAGCTACTACAGCGAGGTGTAGGGTTTGACGCTACTCCTTTCCCTAAATTGCTCCACTTTACCCTTATATTGCTGAGTGTTAAGCAAGGATGTGTCAAGTACAATTTTTAAAGTCTTTGGTATGACGGGACCTGGGATTGAAGCCAGGTCTTCCAGACCATTGGTGAACACTCTACTAACTTGGTCAATGAGCCGGTTATATATATATATATATATATATTGTAATCCACGGGCAGACTGTTTCGTTGTATTCCAACTCTTCAGTTTGGCTAGACAAGCAGGACGCTTCAAGCCGGGATCGAAACCAGCTAAACTTTACGCTAGATTTGGTATCTTACCGCTCAGCCATTTAGACGACCTATGTCAAATCGGGAATTATAACGCATATTGTATTAGCTTTTGTTTGTTTCCATTTTGCGCTATGGGATGCCGGAGTGTTCAATTCGTTACGCGGGTGGTATCCATTAATTCCTTCGGTACAGTACACACTATTCTCCGGTTTTAATGGTTTATGGCATCGTACCGTTTGTAGAAAAAATCAAATTTTGACTAACTTTCCAATGAGACATTTTTGACTAAATCTGTGACAAGTGATGTGTGATTATAATAGATGAATAAGACACCTTCTTATTCGGGACAAAATTTCCATTCCATTTTCAAGGTTGATTAAATTTCATTCACCAAAATAGAAAGGCTGTATTGGTCTCGAGTCGAAAGCGGAAGTTAATAAAACCAGTTGGAATTTATCTAAATGCAATTCTTAGTAGTTTTCGTTTTGCGGGGGGTTTTGGGGGGGGAATTTTCAACTCTTTCTATTTTTCTCTTCTATTTTTTTGTTTTTGTTTTTGGCGGATTTCTTCTTCTTCTTCTTCTTCTTCTTCTTGTCTTTTTACTTTCACTTTTATCGTCTCCTATTCTTCTTCTTCTTCTTCTTCTTCTTCTTCTTCTTCTTTTAAAAATTCTCTCTCACCAACACTTTTCCTTCTTCTTCTTCTTCTTCTTCTTCTAGTCTTTTTACTTTTCACTTTTCTTGTCTCCTATTCTTCTTCCTTCTCTTCTTCTCCCTCTTCTGATTCTTCTTCTTCTTTACTTTTCTCTTTCTTTTTAAACTTCTCTCTCATCAATACTTTTCATTTTTCTTCTTCTTCTTCTTCTTCTTCTTCTTCTTCTTCTTTATTTTTATCTTTCTTTTAAAACTTCTCTCTCATCAACACTTTTCCTTCTTCTTCTTCTTCTTCTTCTTCTTCTTTACTTTTCTCTTTTTTTTAAAGCTTCTCTCTCACTTTCGTGGAACATGAAGGTGACAGTAATACTAATCATAGTAGGAGTCCTCGGAACAATACCAAAAACCTGGTAAGATAGAATGCGGAAACTAGAAATCAGCAGAAGAACTGACAGAATCCAGGCCACATCATTGTTGAATTCGGCTCGAATACTGAAAAGAGATCTGAGTAGACTTGTTGTCACTTGGAATTTGATGAAAACCACAAAGTGCTTTCTGGAGGATGGAAAAACTTGCAAGGGTTAAAATAATGACCCTAAATTGTTTTGGGGGTATTTTGAACGGGAGGGCTCTTTCGATTGTGATATTTTACATCCTTTATCCAAATCAGTTATTGTGAGTGGGGACAGGGGTGGCAATCAGCCTTTTTCGTAATTATTTGGAGTGCATCTACAAAGATGAGATAGATAGATAGATAGATAGATATTATCTGGTTGAGATAGATAGATAGATAAATAGAATTTAAAAGAAAAGCCTTCGAACTTAGCTGAACTGTGCAGCAAGTCAATTGAGTTCTATATAAATGTAATTATCTCAAGATTATTAATTATCTGGCCAATATTATCAAACATAATCAAAAGTGAAGAATTTATAATCTATTTATGGTAAATGTTTAACGATTGTCCCAGAAATCGAAGAATGAGGTTCGATTTGACAAATACCGGCATTTACTACGGGGTCAGCGGTAAAAATTGGAGCAAGTAAATACCGAGAATTTATAATTATGACACAATAGAATATTATTACTTATAGAGATATGAACATAGATATATATATATATCGATGTTCAAATGATTTATCATTAATGGAATATTACGCTTATATGACCATATGCATCAATAATATCAATAATAATCGAATGAATATTTATTCGCATATCATTGACGGAATATTACGCGAATAAAAGTATAATCACACGCGAATATGTTGTTAACAAAATCTTACTCATATATCACAATATTTAAATGCATATTATTGATGAACTATTAGAAAAAAAGAATTATAGTCATACGCTTA
Source organism: Sepioteuthis lessoniana (assembly GCA_963585895.1). Lineage (NCBI taxonomy): Eukaryota > Metazoa > Mollusca > Cephalopoda > Myopsida > Loliginidae > Sepioteuthis > Sepioteuthis lessoniana. The sequence continues at coordinate 4,280,784 of OY757941.1, read as the reverse complement.
TATATTATTGATAAAATATCGCACGCTTATAAACATATTCTGGCAAATACACCCAACCAGGCCGAAACACTACTGCATAGTTTGGAACGAGCAGCCGCAGGCATAGGCCTCTATGTCAATGCACACAAAACGGAATATATGTGCTATAATCAAACGGGTGACATCACCACTCTAGACGGAACCCCTCTTAAACTAGTAGACAAATTCACTTACCTAGGATGCAGCGTCGCATCAACCGAAAAGGACATCAACACGAGATTAACGAAAGCATTGACAGCTATCAATCGGCTATCGATTATATGGAAATCAGACCTAACCGATAAAATGAAACGCAGTTTCTTCCAGGCAGTGGTCGCATCGATACTGCTATAAGGATGCACTACTTGGACGCTAACAAAACGACTGGAGAAGAAGCTAGACGGCAATTATACAAGAATGCTGCGAGCAATCTTGAACAAGTCCTGGCGGCAACACCCCACAAGACACCAACTGTACGGCCAACTGCCTCCTATCACGAAAATTATTCAAGCTAGACGAACCAAACATGCAGGACACTGCTGGAGAAGCAGGGACGAACTCATAAGTGATGTATTGTTATGGACCCCCACACATGGCCGTGCAAAGGCAGGACGACCAGCACGAACATACATTCAGCAACTATGTGAGGATACGGGATGTTGTCCAGAAGACCTGCCTGAGGCGATGAACGATAGGGAAAAGTGGCGAGAGAAGGTCAGGGATATCCGTGCTACCAGCACGACATGATGATGATGATGATAAACATATTCATATATATATTTTGGATGAAATGTCAAAAGCATGTCTAATATTGCTGGAATATCACACGCATTTCACCATATTCAGGAATAGCACACGCATGTATCCATATTCACGCTCATAACTAATATTGCTGGAATATCACACACATTGAACCATATTCACGAATATCACACGCATGTATCCATATTCATACTCTACTTGGAAAATGTAATTGGAATATCACACGTATATAACAATAATCGTACTTATATCTTATATTGCTCTGATATCACACGAATATAACCAAATTCCCGAATATCTCACGCATATACCCATATTCCTGCTCATATCTAATATTTATGGAATATCACACGCATTTAACTCTAATTGGAATAACTAACTAGAATATCACACGCATATTCACGTTCATACCTAATATTGCAGTAATATCACACGCATATAACCATATTCACGAATATCACACGCATATAATCATATTATCACTCATATCTAATATTACTGAAATATGATAGGCATATTATTATATTCACGCTCATATATTATTAGAATATCACATGCATATATCCATATTCACACTCTACTTGGAAAATCTAATTGGAGTATCACATGCATTATATAATTGGAATATCACACGTATATACCCATATTCAGGCTCATAAGTAATATCATATTCATGAATATCACACGCATATAACCATATTCATACTCGTATCTTATATTGCTCTAATATCACACGAATATATCAAATTCCCGAATATCTCATGCATATGCCCATATTCCAACTCACATCTAATATTCACGCAGATAACTCTATTCCCGCTCATATCTAATATTGTTGAAATATCATATTCTCGTGCATATTGAAAGAAATATCATACACAAAAAAACAATATTTAAAACATGTTATTGGTGGAATATCCAACGCATTGTAATCATATTAAATAATATATCATTGAACATCAGGCGCATATAACCATATTCCCACGTACAGTAGCGTCCAAAACTAAGGGACGAAATTTTAAAACCTAATATTTCTTAGAAATAACAACTGTGAAAAGCTGAAATTTTGACAATTGGTAGTCGTTATCATCCATAATAACATACTAAAATTTGAATCATTTGCATAGGATAGAAAAAGAATTATAACAATTATTTATGTTCAAATTTGGAACGTCCAAAAGTAAGGGACAAAATAGAGAAAAACAATGTAAACAGCCAAAAAACAATAAAAATACATCAACAATCAATATTTAGTAAATGAGCCCTTGCTCTTAATGACAGCTGCACATCTTCGACTACAAGAACGAATCAGTTCTTGACAATCCTCGATACTAATTTTAGACCATTCTTCTTGAAGCTTCACCCACAAATCCTCCGTGTTAGTTGGATTTCTTTCCATAACTTTCACTCCTAAAGTCTTCCAAGGATTTTCTATTGGATTTAAATCAGGACTTTGCGGTGACCAATCCATAATTTCGAAATCTTGCTCGCTAAGGTAACTCATTACCACCTTTGCCTTGTGACATGGGGCATTATCTTGCATAAAGGTAGCCCTATCCAAACCTGAATTCTGTAGGATTGGCGCAACATGATCTTGAACAATGTTTTTTTTTGTTTTTTTTAGATCTGCGCGTTTACACGAGTTTGTAACCGAACAAGAGGCATTGTACCTTGGCTAGAAAACATTCCAAATACCATGACGCTTCCGCCTCCAAACTTGACAGTTTTCTTAGTACTCTTTGCACTTAATCTTTCACCAATACGTCTCTTTACATTGTTTTTTTTCCATCATTTCCAAATAAATTAAACTTGCTTTCATCACTGAAAAATACTTTTGCCCAATTTTCATATGTCCAAATTTCATACCGGTTTGCAAACTCTAATCTCTTCTTCTTATTCTTCGAACTAACAATTCGTTTCTTCCTCGGGGTTCGATTAAACAGCCCTATTTCTTGCAGTCGTCTAGAAACAGTCTATCTTGACACATTAACACATGAGGTACTATTCATAACCCTTTTAATTTCTGTGCAAGACTTAAAACGGTCCTTTAATGACATACGCTGTATTATTCGATCTTCTCTTGCCGAGGTTTTGCGGGGTCTGCCGGTTTTAAAAGCACTAGCTACTTTGCCAGTATCATTGTAGGATTTAACAACCCTGCCCACAACACTCTTGGAACGTTTCACTTTCTCTGAAATCTCTCTAATGGTGTTCTTTTCCTTGTGTAGCTTCGCAATAGCTTGTCTCACAGAGTAATCAAGTTTTTGGCGTTTCGCCATGGTGCCGGCTGATGCAACGTTTACAAATGACTAAGTAAGACTTATTCTTTAGAGAAAATCAAAAAATTTGAATATAGCATTCTGTTTACATTGTTTTTCTCAGTTTTGTCCCTTACTTTTGGAAGATCCTATTTTGGAAATAGATGAATAATTGTTATAATTCTTTTTCTATCCTTTGCAAATGATTCAAATTTTAGTATGTTATTATGGATGATAACGACTACCAGTTGTCAAAATTTCAGCTTTTCACAGTTGTTATTTCTAAGAAATATTAGGTTTTAAAATTTTGTCCTTTAGTTTTGGACGCTATTGTATATTATTGATGGAATATGATAAGCACATAACTCTATTCACGAATATAACCGTGCATATATCTATTTTCACACAAATATTGCTAGAATATCACACGCATATAACCATATTCCCAAATATCACACACATATGATATATTCTCGCTCATATCTAATTGGAATATATAATTGGAATATCAGACGGAAAATCACGCTCATATTCAATATTGTTGGAATATCACACGCATATACCTATATTCACGAATATCACACGCATATATCTAACTGGAATAAAACCATATTCACAAATATCACACAAATATGGCACGCTTATTCACATAGGAAGGGGAATATCACACGCATATTACGGTATTCACGTTCATATCTAAAATTGCAGGAATACCACACGCATATAACTATATTCGCACTCGTATATTTATATCTAATTAGAATATCACACGCATATTCACGGTCATATTGTTAAAATATCACACACATATAACATATTTGAATAATTGGATTATCACACACATATTGGAATATCTAATTGAATTATCACACGCATATTGGAATATCTAATTGGATTATCACACGCATATTGGAATATCTAATTGGATTATCACACGCATATTGGAATATCTAATTGGATTATCACACGCATATTTACACTCATATCTAATATGAATATCACATGCATATAACCCTATTCACGAATATCACACACAAGTTCACATAAGAATGTGAATATCACACGCATATACCCATATTCACGCTCATGTGTAATATCATATTCACAAAAATCACACACAATATACCCATGTTCACAATCATTGATAATATTGATATCACATGCAAATAACTATATTCATGTTCATATCAAATGTTGCTGGAATATCACACGCATATACCCAAATTCACAAAATTTCACATGCATATGCCTATCTTCACGCTCATATTTAATATTGCTAGAACTATCACACGCATATAAACATATTCACAACTATCATACGCATATCACTTAATGTCACACGCATATACCAATATTTCCACTCATATGTAATATTGCAGGATTATCACATGCATATAACCATATTCTCGAATATCACACGCATAAACCCATACTCACGCTTATAAGTAATATCATATTCCCAAATATCACACGCATTTACGAGGATCATTAAATAATTTTCCAGACTTTTTTCGTATGGGCACTTTTATTGATAGTACACACATGAAACTCTAGTCCCCTTCGAAATAATCTCCTCCGGCTGCAATGCACTTGTTGTACCGTTCTAACAACTTCTGGAACGTCCCATGGAAGTCCCTTTGAGTAAACGCGTCAATGGCCTTCTTCACAGCCTCTTTCATCTGCTCAATTGTCCCATAACGACAGCCTGTGAGCTTAGGGAATAAGCAAAAGTCACAGGGAGCAAGGTCTGGACTATAGGAAGGCTGAGGAACTGTCTTGATGCCCACCTTGCCCATATAGTCTATGACAAGGATGCAATTGTTGACTGGTGCATTGTCCTGGTGAAAATGCCACTGACCCGATTTGAAGAGTGCTGGCCTCTTCCCAGGAATCTCTTGCTGAACTCCCTTAAAACCTCAACATAGTAACCCTAACCCTAACCCTTCGGCCTAGCAACTCTGGTCTGTTGACTTCATTACTCATCCCACACCTCTCATCATCTTTCACAGACTCCGTGCCTTCCTTGAATCTCTTATGCCACTCAAAAACTGATGCTCGATTTATGCAAGCTGGTCGAAAAGCAGTCTGAAGCATTCCAAACGTTTCTGTAGCATTTTTTCTAAGTTTAAAACAGAATTTTATTGCATATCGTTCTTCCTCACGTCCAGATTGCATTTTTGCAATTCACCAGCTGTGACAATCAGACTTTAGTAGGGTGTATTCCAATTCCCCTGTAGCTGTTCATTTGAACGTGAAATTATAAAAATTGGTCAGTCATCTCATAAGATGTATTGTAACAACATTCTGAATTTTCAAGAATCTCTGGCAATTTTAAATGCCTGTACAAAAAAAGCCTGGAACCTTATTGAAGGCACCACGTAACTATGTTCTCGGTAATATCTTACTGAAATATCTAACTGGAATATCACACGCATATTCACGCCCATACCTAATATTGCAGGAATATCACACGCATATACTAATATTCCTTCTCATTTGTAATATTGCTGGAATATCATATTCTCGTGCATATTGAAAGAAATATCATACACATGTAAGCATATTAAACACACTGATATATATTATTGATCCAATCTATTGTAATCATATTGAAAAAATATATTACTGAACATCACGTTCAATATTATTCCATTTAGCTGGAATTTATAACCATATATTATTGGGGGAATATCAAACGCATATGGCCATATCCACGAATATCACACGCATATACCCATATTCACGCTCGTATGTAATATTGCTGGAACTATCACACACATATATCCATATAAACGAATATCAAACGCTTATAACCCATATTCACGACTATCTCACGCATATAATCTTATTCATTAATATCGCACGCATATATTCATTTTCCCCCAGATGTGTGATATTACAGGAATATCGCATGCATTCAACCATATTCTCGAATACCACAAGCATAAATCTATATTCACACACATATTGCTGAAATATCTCACGCATATATCCATATTCACGCTCATGTGTAATCTGAATTTTGCTGGAATATCACACGCATATAACCATATTCTCGATTATCACACGCATAAACCCCATATTCAGGTTCATATCTAATATTGCCGGAATATCTCACTCATATAAACCATATTCTCGAATATCACACGCATAAACCGAATATCACGCGCGTAAACCTATATTTAGGCGCATATCTAATATTGCCGGAATATAACCCGCATATTTTCGAATATCACACGCATAAACCGAATATCACACGCATAAACCCGTATTGACGCTCATATCTAATATTGCTGGAATATCACACGTATTTAATGATATTTTCGAATATCACACGCATAAACCGAATATCACACATATAAACCCATATTCAGGTGCATATCTAATATTGCCGAAATATCTCACGCATATAACCATAGATTCGAATATCACACGCCTAAACCGAATATCACACACATATACCCATATTGACGCTCATATCTAATATTGCCGGAATATCACGCGCATATAACCATATACTCGAATATCACACGCATAAACCGAATATCACACGCATATACCCATATTGACGCTCATATCTAATATTGCTGGAATATCACACGCATATAATAATATTCTCGAATATCACACGCATAAACCAAATATCACACGCTTAAGCCCATATTTAGGCGCATATCTAATATTGCCGGAATATCACACGCATATAACCCTATTCTCGAATATCACACTCATAAACCGAATATCACACATAAACCCATATCCAGGCGCATATCTAATATTGCCGAAATATCTCACGCATATTCTCGTATATCACACATATAAACCGAATATCACACGCTTAAACCCATATTTAGGTGCATATCTAATATTGCCATTTTCAAGCTCATATCTAATTTTGCTGGAATATCACATGTATATAACCATAGACTCGAATATCACACGCATATACCCATATTGACGCTCATATCTAATATTGCGGGAATATCACACGCATATAATCATATTCTCGCGTATATATCTTATTGAGGGAAATATCATACACAGGAAACCACTGATGTATATTATGGGTGGAATATCCCATGCATTGTCATCATATTGAAAAAATATATTGAATATTACGTGCATATAACCCAATTTCAACGTATATTAGAGACGAAATATCACACAAATATAACCATATCTAAAGACATGTATACGTTTGATGCAATATAACACGCTTATAACCGAATATATATATATATATATATATATATATATATATATATATATATATATATATATTATTGGTACATACAAATTTAAAGTGGCAAATTCTTAGGGATGCAAATAGGGATATATCCATATATTGCAATCTCCTAATTTGCATATGTCCTTAGCATTTGCCTCTTTATATATATTTATATTGGATATAGGCAGCATTTCTTTATTGATACATATTTGATTGAACATTATAAACATTTTTAGTCCACAAATTTTTTTTGCTAATCCTTTCGATTTGCCTTATCGATCATATGATATTCGGCGAGATTGGGACTTCTTTAGTTATTTCCCTAGTACTTTCAAAAACCCAACACTATTAGAACGACAAAATAAAAAACAAAACCTACAGATCCACGAGGCGCTAAACATTAGAAATATACAACCCAAACTTAATAGAATTAATTTTGAAACCAGTGCTAATGTACTTAAATGTCTTTAACAACTGACGCTATTCATAGAATCAAATTTGAAAAGTAAACGCTACACAATACAACAGTACAGATGCTCTTCTTACAAAGTAGTAATGTACATACAAAAGTTACATCACTGTAAGTCCTGACGAAGGTTCATTAAAACCGAAACGTTTTAACGTTGACTTTCATTCGTAAATTCATCACTTTGGGATTACTTTGTTTTTCGGCTTACTTTTTACTGTCGGGTTCTTTTCCATTATTTATATCCACATATGTATATATATATATATAGTGTCATTCACAGACAGACCCGCGAAACGCTTCAAGCTGAGATCGAAACCCGGTTGACTTTACGTCAGTCGGATATCTTATCCCAGAGAATTGTCAATCTCAGCATAAGTGAAGGAATATTTTCTATATATTTTTACATATACGTTATCGGCTACAAAAGTGCTCAATTGAATGAAAAAGAGGAATTTAAAAAAAAAATGATTTTTTAAAGAATTTTCTTTCCGTGAAGATAAACGCTGCATTAGTTCGAATTTGTTTAATTTAGTCAAAATACTTTAACTCCTTGAATCAATACCGTCTTTTTTGTTTAAATTTTAGATCCTGCGACGAAACAGTTCCTGACCAGAGAAAACAAGGGTCGATATGGAGCATTATTGCTGTAAGGTATGCAATTTCTGTTCACGTAAAAATAAATATTAATATTCATAACTGGATGTTAAGTCATGCCAACCTTTCTTATGTCAACTGATGCCGAAGTCAGTCTTTCCCCGACCATTATTTGGTTTCAAGTAACTATTCCAATTTAATAATAATTATTTGTTTGCACAGTTTTTCAGTTTCAAATATTCCTATAGAATACTAATAATAGACTGATTAATTTGGGACTTTAACCAGTGGAAAGGAAGGAGTGATTCCATACTCTCGAAAGTTACGGAAGAGTAGCCTAGCCTCACCACTGGTTTCTGTTTAATGTCATATTCAAGACACATCTGTAAATGTATGACTTTCATATTTTTAGATTAACTGTATGACGTAAGAGATAGTAAAATTTGAATGAATAAGATGACTAATCGACGCTACTTCTAAATACTGTCATATAACGAAGTGTGACCATATTTGTTTGAACAGGACTTGAAATACTACCTTCCTATGATATTTCCAGATTCATTATTAATGATGCAATGAGGCAAAAAATTTTCAATAATACTCTCCTCTCATTAGGTTATCGGAGTTGCTATACTATAAAATTTGGCAATAAATAATACCTAATAATATTCGTTTTATGGTCTCATATTGTAACATATTGACCCCGGGCAAGCTGTCAAAAGAAGAAATACACCTGTGTAAATAACAGGTGCATCCAGGGGATCAGGGGATAACCTTGACTGTCGACGGGTTGAATTGAGAACAAATGTGACGCTCGCAAGAAGTAGGTGGACGTCAAATTATTTTATAACCCCTGCGACAGGAAGTTCAGATCAGTTGGAGAGAAGGTGCTGGAATGAGAACCATGTCCCAGCAGAGGCTGGAGCCCCAGGCCCTCGGTTGAGCAGCCCAGGAGAACGGGAAAGAAATGCTGCTATGACCAGAAGAGTGGAGGTCAATATGTTGCAGTTCTGTTCAGTCTCCAACTCACCTCTCACAGATAATACCTTTCGTAACCCTTTCGAACCCTTTCAAATAAAGTGAGAGGTATATTTTTATAAAGAACTGTGTCGCTCGTCTTTATTGAGTCGTCGTTATGATTCTGCATGCATATATATATATGTATTATGTGGCTAAACAACATAATGACTTAATTTTGATGTAAAACAATGATATAACCCGGGTGAGACAGGAAGTCAGGCAGTTGGAGATCAGAGCTTGAAGTCAGTGTTCCAGATCGAGCGGTGGGAACCATCTCTCAGCAGAGAGGCTGGGCCCCCAGGCCCCCGGTTGAGCAGCCCAGGAGAACGAAAAAGACGCACTGCTATGGTCGGAGGAGCTGGGGGGTGGGTCAATATGTGGCAGTCTTTGTTCAGTCTCAGACTCACCTCTCATACATAACCCTTTCGTAACCCTTTCAAACCCTTTTAAATAAAGTGAGAGGTATATTTTTCTAAAGAACTGTGTCCGTTCGTCTTTATTGCGTTGACTGTGTTTCTACATGCATATGTATTATGTGGCTATATTACAAGATTAATATTGCTTATTATTAAGATATTATCTTCATGAGGGTGCCATTTTAGCCCAAAGAAAATATTTTTCACATTAAAGACCATCAAGACTTGGGCCGAAGACATATACATGCAAAATTATCTCATCTCACCATGAATTCACAGAGCTATTTTATAGAAAGTGACAATGAAATTAATTTCAATAATTTATGTAAATATTGGAAATTATCGAATAAAAAAGAACTCTACAAACAACTAAACTGGAAATTATTTTTCTTAAAAATGCATTTTTCTATAAAAATTCATTCGACAATGATTTTCTATAAAAATGAATTGAACAATGATTTTCTATAAAATTCATTCGACAATGATTTTACTATAAAATGCAATGGACAATGATTTTTCTATAAAAATGCATTTACGAACAATTTTTCAAAAAAAATACAAAGGACAATGATTTTACAATAAAAATTAATTAGACAATGATTTTTCTATAAAATGCAATGGACAATGATTTTACTATAAAAATGCATTGGACAATAATTTTACTATAGAAATACATTGGACGATAATTTTACTATAAAAATACATTAAACAATGATTTTACTATAAAAAGGCATTGGACAATAATTTTACTATAAAAATACATTGGACAATGATTTTACTATAAAAATGCATTGGACGATAATTTTACTATAGAAATACATTGGACGATAATTTTACTATAAAAATACATTGGACAATAATTTTACTATAAAAATGCATTGGACAATGATTTTACTATAAAAATGCATTGGACAATAATTTTACAATAAAAATGCATTGGAAAATGATTTTACTATAAAAATGCATTGGACAATAATTTTACAATAAAAATGCATTGGAAAATGATTTTACTCTAAAAATGCATTGGAAAATGATTTTTCTATAAAAATGCATTGGACAATGATTTTACTATAAAAATGCATTGGAAAATGATTTTACTATAAAAATGCATTGGAAAATGATTTTACTATAAAAATACATTGGAAAATGATTTTTCTATAAAAATGCATTGGACAATGATTTTACTATAAAAATGCATTGGAAAATGATTTTACTATAAAAATGCATTGGAAAATGATTTTTCTATAAAAATGCATTGAACAATGATTTTACTATAAAAATGCATTGGAAAATGATTTTACTATAAAAATGCATTGGAAAATGATTTTTCTATAAAAATGCATTGGACAATGATTTTACTATAAAAATGCATTGGAAAATGATTTTACTATAAAAATGCATTGGAAAATGATTTTTCTATAAAAATGCATTGGACAATGATTTTACTATAAAAATGCATTGGAAAATGATTTTACTCTAAAAATGCATTGGAAAATGATTTTTCTATAAAAATGCATTGGACAATGATTTTACTATAAAAATGCATTGGAAAATGATTTTACTATAAAAATGCATTGGAAAATGATTTTTCTATAAAAATGCATTGGACAATGATTTTACTATAAAAATGCATTGGAAAATGATTTTACTATAAAAATGCATTGGAAAATGATTTTTCTATAAAAATGCATTGGACAATGATTTTACTATAAAAATGCATTGGAAAATGATTTTACTATAAAAATGCATTGGAAAATGATTTTACTATAAAAATGCATTGGAAAATGATTTTACTATAAAAATGCATTGGAAAATGATTTTACTATAAAAATGCATTGGAAAATGATTTTACTATAAAAATGCATTGGAAAATGATTTTACTATAAAAATGCATTGGAAAATGATTTTACTATAAAAATGCATTGGACAATGATTTTACTATAAAAATGCATTGGACACTGATTTTACTATAAAAATGCATTGGACAATGATTTTACTATAAAAATGCATTGGACAATGATTTTACTATAAAAATGCATTGGACAATGATTTTACTATAAAAATGCATTGGAAAATGATTTTACTATAAAAATGCATTGGAAAATGATTTTACTATAAAAATGCTTTGGAAAATGATTTTTCTATAAAAATGCATTGGAAAATGATTTTACTATAAAAATGCATTGGAAAATGATTTTTCTATAAAAATGCATTGGACAATGATTTTACTATAAAAATGCATTGGAAAATGATTTTACTATAAAAATGCATTGGAAAATGATTTTTCTATAAAAATGCATTGGACAATGATTTTACTATAAAAATGCATTGGAAAATGATTTTACTATAAAAATGCATTGGAAAATGATTTTTCTATAAAAATGCATTGGACAATGATTTTACTATAAAAATGCATTGGAAAATGATTTTACTATAAAAATGCATTGGAAAATGATTTTACTATAAAAATGCATTGGAAAATGATTTTACTATAAAAATGCATTGGAAAATGATTTTTCTATAAAAATGCATTGGACAATGATTTTACTATAAAAATGCATTGGAAAATGATTTTACTATAAAAATGCATTGGAAAATGATTTTACTATAAAAATGCATTGGAAAATGATTTTTCTATAAAAATGCATTGGACAATGATTTTACTATAAAAATGCATTGGAAAATGATTTTACTATAAAAATGCATTGGAAAATGATTTTTCTATAAAAATGCATTGGACAATGATTTTACTATAAAAATGCATTAGATATTTTGTCGATCTCCATTAATCTGTCAATCTGTTCGCTCCAAACAGAAAAGCATCAAAAACCTCAACAGTTATTAATATAGATTATGTCTAAATGTTCTTTAAAGAAACTAAATGTTTAATGGCAATCTTTTATTTTAGACTTTCCACTTAATAGGCTGCGCAGAAATAAATAATTTCCCAAGATGACGTGTAGCATGGATAGCAGTAAGTGAAAGGATGTTTTTAGATAATCTGTTGATGTTAAAAGGAAGCTTTTTGGATTAGATTTATTTTAATCTGAAAATAGGCCGCAGAATAAACAGTTTTAAAGATAGACTCCAATTTCATTGCCGAGGGAATTAATGTAATATTGACTGCATTGAATAATAGAAAGGATAGAAAGAAAGAAAGAAAGAAAGAAAGAAAGAAAGAAAGAAAGAAAGAAAGAAAGAAGCTATTGGAATAAATATTAACGAGGATAGGAAAAAGAGTAAAAATGATCAAAGAAAGAAAGAAAAAAAGAAAGCAATTGAAAATGAAAGAAAGACAGACAGCATGAGGGTAAAAGGGAATGAGGAAATGGCACCAAAGAAGGAAAGAAAGAAAGAAAGAAAGAAAGAAAAAGACTATGAATAACAATAAACGAGGAAAGAAAAAAGCGAAGGAAGGAAAGAAAGAAAAAAAAAGGAAGAGACAATAAAAATAGTTGGACAATGAATATGAAATAGCAGTGAACGATAGGGATAAGAAGAAAGAAGAAAAGAGAAAAAACAAAAGAGAAGAATGGAAAATTAGACTATGGCAATAAGAAAGAAAGAAAGAAAGAAAGAAAGAAAGAAAGAAAGAATCTATATTAGGAACAAACAAAGAAATGGATAAACGAAAGAAAGAAAGAAAGAAAGAAAGAAAGAAAGAATTGATATTAGAAAGAAAGAAAGAAAGAAAGAAAGAAAGAAAGAAAGAAAGAATCTATATTAGGAACAAACAAAGAAATGGATAAAAGAAAGAAAGAAAGAAAGAAAGAATTGATATTAGAAAGAAAGAAAGAAAGAAAGAAAGAAAGAAAGAAAGAAAGAATCGATATTAGGAACAAACAAAGAAATGGATATAAGAAAGAAAGAAAGAAAGAAAGAAAGAAAGAAAGAAAGAAAGAAAGAAAGAAAGAAAGAAAGAAAGAAAGAAAGAATCGATATTAGGAACGAACAAAGAAATGGATAAAAGAAAGAAAGAAAGAAAATATGGCAATGAATAAGAAAAGCAAAAAAAAAGGATAGGAACAAGAAAGAATAAAAAAAAAGAAAAGAAAAGAAAGAAAAGAGATGAAAGAAAAGAGGGACGAATAATAATATGGGAGCGCTGATACAAACAATAAGAATATACAGTCAGGATAAAAGAATGCCAGTTGGCATTAAAAAACGTATCATATTTAAAATGAAAAAAAATTATTTTTTTAATTACGGAAGGAATAAAAATTCTCAATCAATAAAGAATCAGGAACGCTTAGAGAAAAAGAAAATTACAATTACAGGGAAATATTGAAAGTAGACACCACCAAACAAGTGAAGATGAAAAAAAAAATAATAAAAGAGAATCTCAGACGAATGCGAAAACTTCGCGAAACCAATCTCTTCAAAAGGATAAACATCTGAGTTATCTTTCTTGTCAGATGTTCGGGACGATTCTTAAAATAGACAAGGGAAGAACGCAGAAAAATGGGCCAAAGGACAAGAAAGTTATTGACGATGTATCAGGCTTTATATGCGAGAGATAACGATCAGTATCACCGTTACTCTCATAAACCACAGTTTTTTTTAGCTCGCTGGCAAGGTCTAAGTACTTGTCTTTCTTTTTTTCTTTTTTGTTCGCTTTCTTTGATGTTCACTTTGTCGTCCGCCGAGAAGGCAAAATCCTCTAGACAGCAGGTTTTCTGCTTTTTGTTAGTGTTATGTCCTCGGAAAAGGGTATGGATAAAAAAAAATAGTAATTTACAATATTTGGGGTTTTTTTTGCTTAAATGTGGCACAAGGCCGAATGAATGGAGCATCCAATGAGACTCGAACTTACGAGACGATTCTTAAAATAGACAATCTCAGACGAATGCGAAAACTTCGTGAAACCAATCTCTTCAAAAGGATAAACACCTGAGTTATCTTCCTTGTCACATGTTCGGGACGATTCTTAAAATAGACAACGGAAGAACTCAGAAAAATGGGCCAAAGGACAAGAAAGTTAATGACGATGTATCAGACTTCACATGCGACTGATAACGAAGACTATATGTGCCAAAAAAATGAAGGAGGAAGAGGATACGCCAGTATAAAATATAGCGTTGAAGCATTAATTCTGAGACTCGAAGGCTACATGAAAAAAAACAAAGAAAGACAAATTATCCAGCAGGTAATAACATCGACAACATGAGGACAACCAGTACGATAATAAGTAAGAAACAGTAGTGGCAGGAGAAATAATTGTTTGGATATTTTAAGGGAGAAACTGGTGAAATCTCATACGAAAAAACCTGAACATGGCAAGTGAAAGAATTATGTTAAAGTTTTGTTTTGTTTACTTTGTTTAATGGCACATCAACCTTTATAGTTTATTCAATGCCAAAGCCATCCTTCTAGAAGAACAATAGCGGTACTATTTAACCCATAGCTGGGAGGATAAGGGGGTTCATACCTTTCCCAAGGGTATTTGCCCGAAAGTTAACGTAATAGCGCGACTGGAGTACGAATTCGCTCACAAAGATTCTGCAGTCGATCGCTTTAACCATTACACCACGAGGACCCCCCCCCAAAAAAAAATTCTATTAAAGCGAATAAAACTCGCAACAGTCTAACAAGTGTTGGTTATGAGGTAATAAAGACGAAATCATAGATCACGTTGCAAACTATCCGAAAAGGAATATAAGACTTTTTTAATAAACACTGACAAGAAATTGAATCAAAAAAAAATTTTTTAATGATTTTTTTTTTAAAGTTGCAATCAGAAATTGTAAATAAATAAATAGAAAAATAATAGATATTAATGACGAAACGATCAATCACATAATAAGCAAATGCAAGCTAATTAGCAGAAAAAGAGTTTAAGACTAAACACAAACTGAGTAGGAAAGGTTATCTACTGGGAATTATGCAAGAAATTGAAATTTGACAATACGAACAAATAGTGCTTGGACAAACCAGAATCCGTCCTGTAGAATGAGACGCAGAACATTTTCTGGGATTTTGAGATACAAACGGATCCCCTAATCCCGGCCAGAAGACAAGATCCAGTGATAATTAACTGTTGTGGTATCATCCCTATTGTCGATACACAATTGACTCTTCCAATAAAGATAGAACATTTTACTAAAATTCACAAAGAGGAATTGGTAGCAATTGCTACACTGGCGACATTGAATAACTTTTTTTTAATGTAATATAACCTTTATTCTTCTCTCTAAACTCGTGTTTGTCTTTTTTATTTATGCTCTGAGCACCTCAGATGGTGTAATGGTTAACAAGCTTCACTACTAAACCTGCAAGAGTAAGTTCGAGTCTCATTGGATGCTCCATTCATTTGGCCTTGTGCCTCATCTAAGCAAAAAAAAAACATAGTAAATTACTATTTTTTTTTATTCATGCCCTTTTCCGAGGACATAAAATTAACAAAAAACAGAAAACCTGCTGTCTAGAGGATTTTGCCTTCTCAGCGGACGATAAAGAAAGCGAAAAAAAGAAAGACAAGTCCTTAGACTTTGCCAGCGAGCTAAAAAAAATCCTGTAGTTTATGAGAGTAACGGTGATACTGATTGTAAAAGTCACGCTTAAAACGGTCCCCAGGAAGCCTAGAATGGGGTCAGGGAGAGTTGGAAATCTGGGAACAAGGAGAGTCCATCCAAAATACAACATTGTAGAGATTGACCAGAATACTGAGAAGAGCCCTGGAAACCTGAGAAGACTTGCTGTCACTTAGACTCCATGGAAAAGCCCATCAGCAAAAATTGGTATGAAAAAATCTCGATATACTACAATTACTACTACTACAATGATAATATCAATAAGCGAATGCAGCAAACTAGATAAAAAAGAGTACTATACTAGTTGAGTGTGGAAGATGATCCACTGGGAATTGTCCAAGAAATAGACATTTTTGCTATACCACCAAATAGTATAAGCACAAAGCAGAATCCATTTTGGGGGATGAGGGGTGTAAAATTCTTTGGAATTGTTAATTAAAAACAGCTCACCAGACCTCGACCAGAACACCAGACCTAGAGATAATAGAGAAAAAAAAAGAATGAGAACCTGGCGAATAAATAACTTTGACATTCCGCTGGACCACAGAGGATAGAAAGATAAGTACTTGGAACTTGCTAGAGAACTAAAAAAGCTGTGAAACAAAAAGATGACGGTAATACCATTTGCAATTAGTGTACTCGGAGCAATCCCCATAATATAAGGAAAGGAAACATGAAAAAAGAAGATATTGCACGTATAACAATAAATAAGAAAGAAAGAAAGAAAGAAAGAAACTGATATTAAAAAGAAGGAAAGAAAGAAAGAACTGATAAAAGAAAGAAAGAAAGAAAGAAACTGATATAAGAAAGAAAGAAAGAAAGAAAGAAAGAACTGATACAAGAAAGAAAGAAAGAAAGAAAGAGAGAAATAAATAAATAAAGAAAGAAAGAAAGAAAGAAAGAAACTGATATAAGAAAGAAAGGAAGAAAGAAAGAAAGAAAGAAAGAAACTTATATTAGAAAGAAAGAAAGAAAGAAACTGATAAAAGAAAGAAAAATAGAAAGAAAGAAACTGATATAAGAAAGAAAAAAAAGAAAGAAAGAAAGAAACTGATATTAGAAAGAAAGAAAGAAAGAAAGAAAGAAAGAAAGAAACTGATATTAGAAAGAAAGAAAGAAAGAAACTGATATTAGAAAGAATGAAAGAAAGAAAGAACTGATAAAAGAAAGAAAGAAAGAAAGAAAGAAAGAAAGAAAGAACTGATAAAAGAAAGAAAGAAAGAAAGAAACTGATAAAAGAAAGAAAGAAAGAAAGAAACTTATATTAGAAAGACAGAAGGAAAGAAAGAAAGAAACTGATATAAGAAAGAAAGAAAGAAACTGATATTAGAAAGAAAGAAAGAAAGAAAGAAAGAAAGAAAGAAAGAAAGAAACTGATATTAGAAAGAAAGAAAGAAAGAAAGAAACTGATAAAAGAAAGAAAGAAAGAAAGAAAGAAAGAAACTGATATTAAAAAGAAGAAAGAAAGAAAGAAAGAAAGAAACCGATATTAGAAAGAAAGAAAAAAAGAAAGCAAGAAAAAAACTTATATTAGAAAGAAAGAAAGAAAGAAAGAAAGAAACATATTAGAAAGAAAGAAAGAAAGAAAGAAAGAAAGAAAGAAAAAGAAAAGAAAGAAAGAAAGAAACTGATATAAGACACAAAGAAACAAAGAAACAAATAAAGAAACGAACAAACAAACAACGAAAATGATATTAGAAAGAAAGAAAGAAAGAAAGAAAGAAAGGAAGAAAGAAACCGATATTAGAAAGAAAGAAAGAAAGAAAGAAAGAAAGAAAGAAAGAAAGAAAGAAAAAACCGATATTAGAAAAAAAGAAAGAAAGAAAGAGAGAAAGAAAGAAAGAAAGAAAGAAAGAAAAAGAAAAGAAAGAAATAAACTTATATTAGAAAGAAAGAAAGAAACTGATAAAAAGAAAAGAAAGAAAGAAAGAAAGAAAGAAAGAGAGAAACTGATATTAGAAAGAAAGAAAGAAAGAAAGAAAGAAAGAAAGAAAAAGAAAAGAAAGAAAGAAACTGATATTAGAAAGAAAGAACAAAAGAAAGAAAGAAAGAAAAAGAAAAGAAGAAAAAAAGAAACCAATATTAGAAAGAAAGAAAGAAAGAAAGAAAAAGAAAAGAAAGAAAGAAACTGATATTAGAAAGAAAGAACAAAAGAAAGAAAGAAAGAAAAAGAAAAGAAGAAAAAAAGAAACCAATATTAGAAAGAAAGAAAGAAAGAAAGAAAAAGAAAAGAAAGAAAGAAAGAAACTGATATTAGAAAGAAAGAAAGAAAGAAAGAAAGAAAGAAAGAAAGAAA
This sequence comes from Sepioteuthis lessoniana, assembly GCA_963585895.1. Lineage (NCBI taxonomy): Eukaryota > Metazoa > Mollusca > Cephalopoda > Myopsida > Loliginidae > Sepioteuthis > Sepioteuthis lessoniana. The sequence goes on along the minus strand of OY757941.1, from coordinate 4,262,193 downwards.
GAAAAGAAAGAAAGAAACTGATATTAGAAAGAATGAAAGAAAGAAAGAACTGATAAAAGAAAGAAAGAAAGAAAGAAACTGATATAAGAAAGAAAGAAAGAAAGAAAGAAAGAAAGAAAGAACTGATACAAGAAAGAAAGAAAGAAAGAGAGAAATAAATAAAGAAAGAAAGAAAGAAAGAAACTGATATAAGAAAGAAAGAAAGAAAGAAAGAAAGAAAGAAACTTATATTAGAAAGAAAGAAAGAAAGAAAAAGAAAAGAAAGAAAGAAAGAAACTGATATAAGACACAAAGAAACAAAGAAACAAATAAAGA
>OY757941.1:4234378-4256878 GCA_963585895.1 Sepioteuthis lessoniana | reverse complement strand
GTCATTCAGATATATATGTATATCTGTCTCTCTGTGGGGAGAGCAGCTTTTTTAATATGTTTTCATCGTGTGAGGGGTGCGCTTTAAATTAGCCGTGACTTGACTGTCTTGTTCGTTCGTTCATGCAGATTATTTTCAGTGTTATTTTCAAGGGGTGCCCTTTGAAATAAGCAGCGAATTATTGTCAGATGTATTTGTTTATAAAAGTGTACGTGGTTATCAGATTTTTATTTCAAGATCGGTTGATTAAGTTGTGATTTGAATAATAATTATGCTACGCCAACGAAACATTATATATATATAGGGTTGGCACCAAATAATGGAAACACCTGGAAATTTCAATATATGTATATATATATATATATATATATATATATATATATATATATACTTAAAAAAAAAAACAACGAAACCGGTCACATAGGATTATGAATTGATTTCCATCCTGTTATGCATTTTTGAAATTTCCAAAAACACGAAAAAAAATTAACAGGACTTCGGATCTTTTTAATTAAAAAAAAACTAGAATAGACACAGAAGAATGGGAGGGGATAGAAGAGGGGTGAATAATTATCTCCCCATTAAGTCCACTTCCGTTTTAAATTTTAATTTCGGTTAGAAATGTAGTAAATTTATTTTTAAAAATTTTCTTTAATTTTTTTATTTTTTAATTACATTTTAATGTAAATTTCAGATTTTATATTGAATTAGATTTAAACTTTAATTAATAACCTCACTTAATGATACATTAATAGATATATTAAACTAAAACAAATATCTAGTTTATTTAAAATATTTTAAAATTTCAAAACTATTTAGAAAGCATTAATCAGTTACACTTTTTATGAGTAGTACGTATGTATTATATATTTTTTCACAATTTTCTATCAAACAATTTATTTTATTTATTCATTTACATTAATTCTCAAAATTAACAATGCTTTTTAAAATTATTTATAGTTTAAATTTAGCCCTAGGTCTACACCTAGCTATTAGTTCACTTCTCTTATTTAATAACTTTTTTTGGCTCTGGAAAAAGCAAAATATGGATTTTTTCTTCAAGACACAGATTGCACCTACTATCGAAAGATTTTGGGGTATTAGATTTTTTCAATATGGACCATTGAATGTCAGGGGTTAACCCTTTATTTTTTAAAATAAATTTACTACATTTCTAACCGAAATTAACATTAAAAACGGAAGTGGACTTAATGAGGAGATAACTCTTCACCCCTCTTCTATCCCCTCCCACTCTTCTGTGTCTATTCTAGTTTTTTTATCAAAAAGATCTGAAGAAGTCCTGTTAATTTTTTTTCGTGTTTTTGGAAATTTCAAAAATGCATAACAGGATGGAAATAAATTTATAATCCTTTGTGATTGGTTTCGTTGTTTTCTTAAAGAATTTATTGCTCTGTATTATTGGTACACTGAGCTCTTTACCAGGAAAATTTAAATATTCATTCATGAATAATTTTCTTGTCCTGATGGAATTACTCCCAACTCCGGGTTAACTGGACCAAAGAATACTTATATATATATATATATATATATATATAATATTATAAGAGTATTGGTTGTCACTAAATCACTTTGTTGGTATGTGTCGAACCATTATGTTGAATGAACATCCAATGTAATGTCTGCTTTTAGTTGATCTTGTGTATATATAGATATATATTTCTTTTAAATACCCTGTCCGGTGGCAAAAGCTGCTTGGTAGCGCCAGGAGTGGCAGTACCGCCTTGAGCTACCGAAACTGTTATCACCTTGGTTGGCGACTGATGAGGTTTGGGTATCGCACGGGCTTTCACACGCTGTATGAGGAATATATATATATATATATATATATATATATATATATATATATATATATATATATATATATAATATTATAAGAGTATTGGTTGTCACTAAATTACTTTGTTGGTATGTGTCGAACCAAGTGCAATATAATATGGAGAGTACTCAATATCTAAGATAGAGCTATTATATAATGATAATAATAATAACAAATAAATATGTATTAGGGATTATATATATATATATATATATATATATATATATATATAAAGAAACTAATAAGATTAAAAAACTGAGAAATGAAAGTAACATTTGACACTTCCTGTGATGTTCAGCAGGTAAGGAAAGTGAGGAGAGACATGTATATAGAAAATAAAAAAAGGCAAATAAGAAATATACAAATCACAAAAAAGTATAACAAAAAAAGAAAGCCAAAACAGGAGAAATCTAGGGTATACAAAGGTATCCGCAGAATCTCATTTTAAAGAAATCTTCTCTCAGAGTATATTCACAAAAAATACCAAGGTGGATATATAACATTGATTTTTATGCTTCTAAAAATCCAGACTTCTCATTTTTCTACTCTATAATCTTTATATATATATATATATATATATATATATATATATATATTCGTGTGTCAATTCACAATTATTGGATACGTTCACTATATCATATTGGTTGTTGAGATGATTGAAGTGTCGTATGATTAAAAAATGTAAAAATGTTTTTTAATCATAGGATATTTTCAATCTCCATAGCTTATTCCATTGCATTTCAGTCTTCTTTCATTTTTTGTTTGATATCTTTTGTGTTAGGCGGAGAGGTATGTTTTTAGTTTTAAGTTTTTGTTTTGTTTTTATTTCGATAATGCCAGTTCACTGTTCACTCAAACAACATTTGCATCAATATATATATATATATATATATTATATATATATATATATATATATATATATATATATATGTGTGTGTGTGTGTGTGTGTGTGTGTGTGTGTGTGTGTGTGTGTATAATCAAGTTGTGCTGATAGCACAAAGTGCACAGACACTCTCCTGTCATCCTTTCAGATCGACCATCGCTCTTGGTAGGTTGTCTTGACTGCATCCAGTATCCACAGAGTGCTGATATATGAGGATCATTAAATAAGTTTCCAGACTTGTTTCGAATAGGCACTTTTATTGATAGTACACACATGAAACTCTTGTCCTCTTCGAAGTAATCTCCTCCGGCTGCAATGCACTTGTAACATTCTAACAACTTCTGGAAGACCCTATGGAAGTCCCCTTGTGTGAGTGCGTCAATGACCTTCATCATAGCCTCTTTCATCTCCTCAATTGTCTCATAACAACAGACTCTGAGCTTAGGGAATAACAAAAAGTCACAGGGAGCAAGGTCTCGACTATAGGGAGGCTGAGGAACTGTATTGATGCCCATCTTGGTCAAATAGTCTGTGAGAAGGATGGAGTTGTGGACTGGTGTATTGTCCTGGTGGAAATGCCACTGACTCGATTTGAGGGGTGCTGGCCTCCTCCCAAGGAATCTCTTCCTGAACTCCCTTAAAACCTCAACATAGTAACCCTAACCCTATCCCTTTGGCCAATAACTCAGGTGTATTGACATCCTTACTTCTCTCACACCTCTCATCATCCCTCACAGACTCCCTGCCTTCCTTGAATCTCTTATGCTACTCAAAAACTGATACTCGATTCATGCAAGATGGTCCAAAAGAATTCTGAAGCATTCCATACGTTTCTGTAGCATTTTTCCAAGTTTAAAACAGGATTTTATGGCATATAATTCTTCTAAAGTGTCAGATTGCATTTTTGCAATTCACCAGCTGTGACAATCAGGTTTTAGTAGAGTGTACAATTCCTTCTGTAGCTGTTCCTTTGATCCTGAAATCATAAAAATTGGTCAGTCATCTCATAAGATGTGGAGCAATAACATACTGAATTTTCAAGAGTCTACTACAATTTTAAATGCCTGTATAAAAATAGTCTGGAACCTTATTGAAGGCACCACGTATGTAAGTCCTTGCTAGCCGGCTATCAAGAGTTTGTCCATGTGCAGGAGTCCGAAAGAGAATGTCATTTATGAATTCGTTCTTACTTCAACAGCAGTATCCTACATGACTTGTTCGTTTTACTTAGATGGTTTGTGAGATGGAGTATATATATATATATATATACTAGTATAAGCCTATCAGCAAGGATATATATCAGCTCACTGTGGACACTGGCCGGCCTGCCAAGAGCGATGGACAATCAGGACAACTTGAAAATATATATGTATATTAATATTTAAACAGTGGATACACTACAACCACTCTTTCCCGTGAACTGTCCTATTGTTTATCCATCGCTTACGCCATCCGAACACGCTGTTATATAATTAAGGTAATGATTTCTTATATTAATCACTTTTCGTTAATTATATTTCATTATTTAGTTTGGTAAAGCTTTGAACTACACGGTGTCTCTTAGTTCAGGTGCAATAGTCAGATGGTGCACTCTTACACCCGCACGGACAATCATCATCTGTCATAATAGACCCCCAGACAAGAAATGGGGCTGGACGGCCGTTGGAATGAATTGAATGGGTGGTTGACGTCGTACCCGGAAGAGATGGTCCTGAGAATTTGAGGATTTTGAGGAGACCAGTTAGTTGAGGTTCAACCGTGAAAGCACGCAGCTGGGTTTTTCGGGTCTGATTAAAGCAGATCAGTTTGGGTCTCGACCGGCGCAGATGAGTAGAGATCTTACACACCACAAGATGCGCCGTGCGTTGGGGGTGGGGTCAGTATAGTATGATTAACATAGGCTTTTATAATTTGTGGTGTCTCTCTCCTCATGTCGTCAACAACTGAAGGTAGAAAGAAATACCGCCTATATTTGTACTATTATTGTTGTTATTTAGATCTTCGTCATTATACAACACATGTATCAATGAATACATCATAGAAAAACCATAACAACCCATAAATATTCGACAAATTTCGTTTCAGAATACAAAAATATTATCATTTACTGCAAGTGCCCGTGGTGTAGTCGTTATCGTCGTAGGAAATGGACAGCGACACGAGTTCAAATCCTGGACGAGACTGATTGCATTTCACATAGCACTAATACCCTTGGGGAAGGTATGAATCCAATTATTCTCCCTCCAGCTATGGGTAAATAGTAGGACAGACTAGGTTCTTCAGCCTTGGTTAGCCAACTAGTCTAGGAGAAGGAAAACTCTGAAATCAAACCTGTTAAACTCCGCTTAAAAATTGACCTTGTGTCATATCCTGCCCAAGCGGAGGGGTTGGTAAATATGATAATGAAGAGTTGTCCGTGGTGTCGTCGTTATCGTCGTAGGAAATGGGCACGGCGATACGAGTTCAAATCCTGGACGAGACTGATTGCATTTCACATAGCACTAATACCCTTGGGGAAGGTATGAATCCAATTATTCTCCCTCCAGCTATGGGTAAATAGTAGGACAGACTAGGTTCTTCAGCCTTGGTTAGGCAACTAGTCTAGGAGAAGGAAAACTTTGAAATCAAACCTGTTAAACTCCGCTTAAAAATTGACCTTGTGTCATATCCTGCCCAAGCGGAGGGGTTGGTAAATAGTATAATTTACTGCAAGTAAACGACTTCATATATGAGAAGCGATATTCCTAAAAAATAAATACCCTGCACGAAAACAAAATTACTTTGAACTTCGAGGTGTAAGTTTTAAAATTTATCTGATACAGAGACAGATCTCTGCAGCGTCAGTAAATTTCTAGTCACGTGATAATCAGCTGCTGTCTCGACATTTCAAACCAGCTCTAATGGCCTTGGCGTTCACACGTGACATCACGCGCGCATGACAAATACGCCCACCTAAAAATTCCTTGAACACAGAATCAATCCTGCACTCCATAAAAAAGAAGCGCTTACGTTCTCGAAAATAACCGAAGATTCTCGAAGCATCCATACTTGGACCAGACTAATAAAGACATATTTTAAACCGCTATTGTTAAGAAGAAGAAAAAAGCTAAACACTAAGTAGTTGTCTGTCATCTTCAATAAAATATGTCTATAAGAGAATCAGCGGCCTAAATACATATTATATATATATATATATATATATGTGTGTGTGTGTGTGTGTGTGTGTGTGTCTATAGAAAAACTGAAAAATGTTTAATCCGAAGAAGTTCTGTGAATGAAGAATGAAATATTACTAAACCCGTTGTATTGTATTTCCGATTATTTTTATCATTTTGTCAGATTCGCCAAAATCTCACCATATATATATTGTCATCCAGAACTCTTCAGCGTAGCTAAACATGTAAGAGGAATCAAGTTGGGATCGAAACCCGGCTAACTTTCCGTCACTTGGATACCTTACACCAGAGCTATTGTTATTATCTGCGTTAGCGAAGAAAATTTTTACATAAGCTTTTTACATATACGTTAATGGCTACCGGGAATTTCAGCGTATGTGATACCCGGAAAATTCCTCATTAGAATGCTCAATCAACGGAAAAAAAGACCCATATTGGCTTAATGAGTAGAGTGTTCGCCAGTGGGCCGGGAGACCGGGGTTAAATCCCAGGTCGAGTCATACCAAAAACTCAAAAAATGGTACTTGCATAGAAATCAGCATTATAACGTGAGGATCAAGGGTAAAGTGGAGCAATCCAGGGAATTGAGTAGCGCTCTCTCCAACATGTCGGTGTAGTAGCTATTGAAAAGGAGCCTTCAGGTCACCCTCGACTACGGTCGCCAAATTTACTTATATATATATATATATATATATAAACTTTTTAAAGATTCTTGTATATATATATATATATATATATATAATGGGGAATATTTAAAAACAATTCAAGCCTCATTTAGATTTAAGATTTCTCGTGAACCTCTCATCTTTGCATGGACCTCACCTACTCAGAAATTACGGTTGAAATCTGAATTATTTTATAATGTTTTATAAAAAGTGGAAGTACGTTGTCATCAAAAAAGCGTTTAGCCATATGTCTTCCTTCTGGGAGAGGCTTAAAACTTTTGAAAGACCCTTGTATATATATATATATATAGAGAGAGAGAGAGAGAGAGAAAGAAAGAGAGAGAGAGAGAAGGAAAGAAAGGGAGAAAGAGTTTCTCTTGGTCATATATAAGTTTGAGCATTCGAAAAAAAAATTACGTGTAATCAATAGTACTTGTGAATACTAGAGAAATTACTTTTATTGACAGCTTGTGTAATTATATTTTTTCTTACTTCTCAAGAAATTGCCTCCAAAGAAATGAGAGATTTTTCTTACATATGTAACAGAGAAAACTTTTGTATTGCGAATACAGTTCTCTGAGCCAAAACAAAATTATCTGGTATTTATTTATAGCATCAAGCATTGTGACTTGTTTAATGTAGACACATTTTCTTTGACTGGTACTATATATATATATATATATATATATATATATATATAATGTGTGTACGTGCACGTGCGTGTATGTGTGTGTGTGTGTGTGTGACTGTTCGAGTGTCGCTCCGAAAGTATTGCCTGCTATGTATTTCCACGGAAACTACAACAGATACAGTGCCCAGTCGGCTGGGTCTGTAGAATACACCAACTGCTTCTCTGTACAGAGTGGTAAGACCCCCCACCACCACCAATGAGTGTCCTGGATATGATACTAAATAATCTGATGGTGAGGTTCCAGTAATGCTGTAGTTTTGGGGAATGCGGAGTACCCCTTCATTGCCATCAATCCCAGGTCCAGTTTGGTCCGGAGAGGTAGCACCTGATAGGGTCCAATCTATGGGTTAAATAGAACTAAACTGGGTAATTAAGCTAAACTGATTTTTTTGAAATAGAACTGCTTTGACATTTAACTGTGTGTAAACAAAAAGCTATACTTATACTAAACTGAATGGTTTGAAATAGAACTGTTTGATTAAACTGAATAGCTTGAAATAGAACTGTTTTTGACAATTAAACTGTGTACATATACTAAACTTGTTTCTTTGTATAAAAATGTATTTCGGATTAAATAACCTATAAAGGTTGATATGCCATAAAAACCCAAACAAACAAACAAACAATCAATCAATACAGGGGTGTCCTCGTGGTATAATGGTTAAAGCGATGGACTGCGGAATCGTAGAACGCGAGTTCGTACTCCAGTCGCGCTATCACGTTCACTTTCGGGCAAATACCTTTGGGAAAGGTATGAAGCCCCTAATCCTCCCAACTATGAGTTAAATAGTACCACTACTGTTCTTCTAAGAGGATGGTTCAGGCATTAAATAACCTACAAAAGTTGATATACCATTAAAACAATACAACAGATACAGGGAGGAACGTAACATTGACTGATTGGGTAAGTTTCCATCAAATCAATATTATTGGCTCGAGATCGATCATCATCCCCAACTGCTCTGATTAAAGGCAATAAGAATCGAAATCACGTTTGGACTTCATTTTACAATTCACGAAACTTTTAGTTTTTCTTTATCAAATTGTTATAACCAAAATAAAAAAAAAATTTCGAGCAACATTTGATGATGGACATCAGGACCCCTAAAGAAGTGATTTTTTTTATTTTTATATAAAAATGATTTTTTGACTCTGCACGTTGAGTTTCATGTATTTTTAATCCCAAATTAATTATACGTCGATAGCCGTTGACGTTGAGCACTCAAAGTGGATACTCCAACCACTTGAATTTTCATCTTGGAGGTTGTCCTCATGGTGTAATGGTTAAAGCGATGGACTGCGGCATCGTAGTAAGCGAGTTCGTACTCCAGTCGCGCTATTACGTTCACATTCGGGCAAATATCCTTGGGAAAGGTATGAACCCCCTTATCCTCCCAGCTATGGGTTAAATAGCACCACTACTATTCTTCTAGGAGAATAGCTTTGGCATTAAATAACCTACAAAGGTTGATATGCCATTAGAAGAAACCAAACCATCCTCGGATTATATATATATATTACTTTTATGATAATTTCCATGACTCTGGTGGCATGAAAAAAAAAAGATAATCTAATTTGTGAAATAAAAAGAATTTTACAAATCGATATCTGGAAAAAAATTATTATAAAAAATATCGTTTAATCAGAATTATCCTAAAGATCCGTTAGGTGAAATCTGGGGAGGTAATTTCTTCCGCTTTTAGGTATTATATATATGCGAATTTAAGAGCATATTTCTGCACTCAGTATCGTATCAAAACGACCAACCCCATCTAAAATGATAAATACACAAGGCCAACGCACAAAGGGGCTTATATGGATTAATATCATAATTATTGTATTCCTAATTTGCATGATAATCTTAAAAGCATATTTGAATAAATAATTGTCCCGTGTCGCTCACTTCTAATTTTATTGATTTTTTTTCATTCATATATATATATATATATATATATGTATATATGCAAATTTCGTTGAACATTATAGACATTTTCTGTCAACATATTTTCTTGTTGATCCTTTCGTATTGCCGTATTGATTTTATAGTATTCGGCGGGAATTGATTGAAATATCTTCCATAATTATTTATTTCCCAATTACTTTCTGCCCGACTTTGGGCCATCATCAAGGGAGGATGTATTACAAAAGCGATGTAACTTTTATATGTACATTACTACTTTGTAAGAAAAAAAAGCATCTGGGCCGTTGCAGTGTGTAGCGTTTACTTTTAAAATTGTTCTATAAATAGTATCAGTGGCTAAAGACATTTAAATACATTAGCACTGGTTTGAAAATTAATTCTGTTAAGTTTGGGTTGCATAAACGATGATGATGATGATGATACGTACATAACCATATGGACACTAACAGAGCTGTTTTGAAAAAGCCCTGGAAGCAGCACTCCATAAAACAACATCAATTAGATCACTTACCTCCCACATCACAACCCACCCAAGTAAAACTATCAAAACAGACTTGGGTGATAATTAATTAGAGTGTTTGCCAATGGCCCGGGAGACCAGGGTTCAATCCCAGGTCGAGTCATACCAAAGACTCAAAAAGCGGTACTTGATTCCTCCTTGCTTAACACTCAGCATTATAAGGTAAGGATCGAGGGTAAAGTGGAGCAATCCAGGAAAAGGAGTAGCGCCCTCCTCTACGCCTCGATGTAGCAGCTATTGAAAAAGGAGCCTTCGGGTCACCCTCGACAAAGGGAGACAACTTTACTTACTAACTTATTTTATTTGGTTAAAAATCGTTTTGTTTGGTAAAATTGTAACTTAGCTAAAATCTTTGAGTGTACTTAGTCGCAAAATTTGAAATCCGAACATCGAAATTTGATTAGATGTTGATCGAGGAGTACGCACCGATTTGTAGCTGAAAGCGAGATTCGCCAATATACCCTTACAAGGTCTTCCTCTCTCCTTCTGTGTGCGTCGGGCCGCTAGAAGGGGAGATAATCTGGATTAAAACCTTTTCGTATATCTGAATAGAAGAGTCGCATTATCATTTTTGAAAATATTATATTAACAAGGTCCATCGTGTTACATGAAGACAAACTCATAAACGAAGTTCTCGAGTGGGCTCTCACACATAGAAACACTTGTATTGGCCGACCAGTAAGACTTATAATTCATCAACTCTCCCTAGATACTGGATGCCAACTGAAGGTCCAAGAGAAATGGCCGATAGGGACGAATAGCAGGAGAGAAAAGAGTCAATACGTGCTGACAGGACGACTCGATAATGATGATAAAAACAAAATCAACAAATACTCACACGTGCGTACATATATGCTTGTAATATTGCCCCGTCGGCTGGCCCAGGAGAGAACACCGACTGCCCTTCTGCAGAGGGGTAAGAACCCTTCTTCCCCCCAACGTGTGTCCTCTGGCATAGTCGACTGGGGCTGTAGAATACACCGACTGCACATCTACAGAAGGGTAAGAACCCTCCCCCCCCCCCAACGAGTGTCCTGGATATGACACTAAATAATCTGATGGTGAGGTTCCAGTAATCCTGGTACTCTGGAGAATGCTGAGCACTCCTTCATTGCCATCGCTCCTATATCCACTATGGCCGAAGTAGTAGCACCTGATAGGGTCCTATATATGGATTAAATTGAATTAATCTTCGTACTTTTGCTGAACTAAATTACTTGAAATAGAACTGCTTTAATGCTCAAACTGCGTAATTATGTTAAACTGAAATGTTTGATAGAGAACTGTTCTTGAAATTGAAACTATATTTACGCTAAACTGAATTATTTCAATTAAAACTGTTTGACTAAACTGAATATCTTGAAATAGAAATGTTTTTGCCAATTAAACTGTATACCCAAGCTAAACTGAACTGTTTGAAATAGAACTGATTGTTCGTATAAAATGTAAGTAAAGTAAAGTTGGTGACCTTAGTCGAGGGTAACCCGAAGGCTCCCTTTTCAATAGCTACTACACTGAGGTGTAGGGGAGAGCGCTACTCCATTCCCTTGATTGCTCTACTTTACCCTTGGTCCGTACCTTATAATGCTTAGTGTTAAGCAAGGCGGCATCAAGTACCATTTTTTGAATCTTTGGTATGACTCAATCTGGGATTGAACCCTGGTCTCCCGAACCATTGGCGAACACTTAACTCATTAGCCAATATCTTAGCATCAAATAACCTTCAAAGGTTGGTATGCCATAAAACCCAAACAAACCAACAAACATCATTTTCAGATAGCATAACCCACAGTCGATTGGAAGTAGGATATTTGTATACAAAAGTCTAAAACCCAAATTTGTCATATTCTTTTTTTTTTCTTTCTTTTTCTTTTTTCTTTTTTTTTTTTTTTTGTACAGAAATACATGTCAAGTTGATTTTGTGTATTTTCCTCCTCATACCATCAAATTTATCGAAAATTTATTTGCTTTTAAGAATAATTGGTCCTCTGCTCTGAATGATTTAATCTAGTTTGTTTATGAAATATTGTTATCTGTTTTATTATTATTATTATTATTATTATTTACTGGTGAACATTTTCTAAGCGTCCTAATTCCATAACTTTTTGCCAGAGGTAGTATACATGACGATCTCTGACCTGTACCCTGTAAATCTTGCACCAAACCACTTCGTAGATATCTAATGCAATTACATTACAGCCCCATTTAGACCTTCCGCTAAACTTGTATTAAGATCCTGCATTTAGGGCGGGTTTTCAGCTAGTGTAAATAAGCTAAGTTCTTTTCGAAATCATTAATCCCCTTAGCAGATTTAAAGGCATCTGAGAAATCGTCAAATTAGACTTCTTTGCAATGGTGCAGGCATAAGGTCATGGGGAGAGAAACGATATATGTGGGCGAGGTCGTGGTGGTGGTGGTGGTGGTGGTGAGAGAAAAAGAGGTATGAGGTAAGGAAAGGGGATATGCGTGCGCAGTCACGATGGAAATCGATATCCTCTTATCGATAAGGAACTGGACTAATTTTTCTTCAGTTTAAGCATTTTCACATATAATACGATACTCGATCACGAAATAAAAACTGATTCCAAGCAGTTTTGTGTCAGATCGAGCGGGCGGGGAGAGGCAACATTTCAACAACGTTTCATTTTTCTGTTTTTCTCTCCCCCGTCTCTTACCACCACAACCATCATCATCATCATCATCCATCATCGTTACCAATTACAGACCGGACAGACAATCGTCGAAGCAAAAGCAGACAGTCAACATCAACGCGGTATACCCATGACTCTCGTGCAAATTGCTTCAATGTCCAGTTGCGGTCCCCAATAAATCCATTCATATTAGTGTCGACCTTTCATGAACACAAGTTGGTGGGGGCCACAATTGCATGCAGTTGGGTATTCCGTTTGACCATCTTCCGCCTACACAGTCCGATAAAAAAGATAAGAGAAGATAATGAACAATTTATTGTTTTAACTGGGATTGTTCGTATCTGGTTTTAACTTGTTTCAGATTGCAAAGAAAAAAAAAACGAATGGTTAACCCTGCCGCCTACCATTCATTTGCATGTTTAAAACTATTCGAATATTTAGACATTTAGGCCCACTTCCCCCTGTTGGGGGCACTTAGAATGTGCTGACCTTATTACTGCAGAGAGATAAGACGCTTTCCGTATAAAAAAAAAAAAAAAAAAAAACGCGTCCTGAGTATAATGCTAAAGAAAATGGAGTACCCTTTCATGGCCATTACTTCCATGTTCACTGTGACCTTTTACGCTCCCATTATTGATCGAATAGACCTGTTCAAAAAATATTAGTATTGGATAAGAATACTTCATCTCAAAAATCGGCTGGGTGTAGAATATACCGATTGCATCTCTGCAGAGGAGTAAGACCCCCACCACCACCAACGAGTGTCCTGAATATGACACTAAACAATCTGGAGCTTTTGAAAATGCGAAGTACCACTTCATTGCCACTGCTCCCTAGCACACTCTGTCCCGGAGTGGGAGCACTTGATAGGGTCCAATTTATGCGTCAAATAGAACTGTTTGACATTTAAACTGTGTGGAATAAATTACTTATGCCAAATTGAATTGTTAGAAATAGAACTATCTATAACCTACAATGGTTGATATGCCATAAAACCAAACCAAACGAAATCATATATACTTAATATATATGTATAAAGAGGATTTGGCATTAAATAACCCACAATGCTTGATATGCCATAAAACTCAACCAAACCAAATCATATATATTTAATATATATATGTAAAGAGAATTTGGCATTAAATAACCTACAATGGTTGGTATGCCATAAAACACAAACCAAGCTTTTATACCATATAACTGTAAATTATTAGTTTTCGCTTTCTTTGTTTAATGGCATATCAACTTTCGTGGGTTATTTATGCCCAGAGCTAGCTTGGTGGAAGGGCAATAATGGTGCTATTTAACCCATAACTGAGCAAGATAAGAGGGGTTCACATCTTTCCCAAGGGGCATTAGTCCAAAAGTGAATGTAATAGGGAGACAAGAGTTCGAACTCGCTTTCTAAGCTCGTTAGTCATAACACCATAAGCCATCTAGCTCGTTAGTCATAACACCATGGGTCATTTATTAGTATTAAGGATTCTTACTGGAAGCGATTATATTCACCAAGGATTATTATTAGTTAAGTAATAACGTCGCCGATAGGATTCGAACCGATGCGGGGAGACCCCAGCAGATGCAGGACACTGCTGGAGAAGCTCATAAGTGATGTACTCTTATGGACCCCCACATATGGCCGAACAAAAGCAGGACAACCCGCCCGAACATACACACAGCAGCTATGTGAGGATACGGGATGTAGCCCTGAAGACCTGACAGAGGCGATGAACGATAGGGAGAAGTGGCGAGAGAGGGTCAGTGATATCCGTGCTGGTGGCTCGACATGATGATAACGATGATGATTGGTTACTTGAGGCCATATTATTGTGAGCAAATTATCAGATAGAAATCATCATCATCATCATGTCGTGCTGCTAGCACGGATTTCCTTAACTCTCTCTCTCGCCATTCGTCTCCGTCGTCCATCGCTTTCGGTGGGGGGGGTCTTCCCGGCTACATCCTATGTCCGTACAGAGCTCTTGTAGATAAGTTCTAGTTGGTCGACCCGACACTTGCACGTCCATGTGAAGGCGTTCATTTAAGTTCGTCCTTGCTCCTCCAGCAGTGTCCTGTAGTGTCTTGTTCGTCTAATTTAGATGGTCGTCGAGATGGGAGGTAGGTGGCCATACAGCTGCTCTTTTATGGGATGTTGCTTCCAGGATTTGTTCAGGATAGCTTTGTGTCCATGTGATGCATCTATACACTTTAAAACCAAAAAATTATATGTATTAGATAGGAATATTTGAAACCATATAACTGTGAGCAAACATTATTATTATTATTATTTAGTAATAGTTACTACAAAACTATGTAATCGCTCGCCCAGTCGGCTGGCGGGGAGGCTGTAAAATACATCGAATGCATTTCTGCAGCGGGGTAAGACCCCTACCGACGAATGTCCTGTGTATGACATTAAAAATCTCTGACGCTGAGGCCCCAGCAAGGCTGGATACTGATAGGGTCCTATCCTATCTATGGCTCAAATAGAACTGTTTGACATTTAAACTGAGGGCCAACAAATGATTTAAGCTAAACTGAATTGTCTGAAATGAACTGTTTCATCGTTTTACTGTGTATAATCAAATGACTGATATCAAATTGAATTGTTAGTGATACATAGCAATACTTGAAACCATTCAACCTTGTTTACATGTTAAACTGTATTGTTTGAAATAGAACCGTTTGATCATTTAACTGTGTATAAACAAATGACTGATGTCTAATTGAATTGTTAGTGATACATAGCAATACTTGGAACCATTTAACTTTGTTGACTTAAGCTAAACTGAATGGTTTGAAATAGAACCGTTTGATCACTTAACCGCGTGTATCTATAAAATATGTTTACAAACCATTTATTTGATATATATGTAAAAACAGAGGTGCCCGTGGTGTAATGGTTATCGTCGTAGGAAATGGACACGACGACACGAGCTCAAATCCTAGACGAGACTGATTGCATTTCACATAGCACTAATACCCTTGGGAAAGGTATGAATCCAAATATTCTCCCTCCAGCTATGGGTAAATAGTAGGGCAGACTGGGTTCTTCAGCCTTTCTGAGACAACTAGTCTTGGAGAAGGAAAACTCTGAATTGAAACCTGTTAAACTCCCCTTAAAAATTGACCTTGCGTCATATCCTGCCCGAGCAGAGGAGTTGGTAAATATATATGTGTAAAAACAGAATTTGGCCTGGTTGATATGTCATAAAACCAAACCAAACTATATAAGTGGTTTGATTTAGTTTAGTTTAGTTTATGGCACATCAACCATTATGGGTTATTCAATGCCAAATCCATTCTTATACATATAAAAAGTTCTATTTCAAACAATTCACTTTAGTATCAGTATAGTTTGTTATTTACACTCAATTAAATGTCAAAACAGTTCTATTTCAGATAATTCAGTTTAGCATATGTAGACAGTTACAATGTTAAAAAAACAGTTCTATTTCAAGCAGTTCTGTTTAGCATTTTAAAACTGTTCAATTCCAAGCAATTTAATTTAGCATAAGTACGCAGTTTAGTTCTATTTAACCCAAAGATAAGACCCTATGAGGTGCAACCACTCTGGGCCAGAGTGGACCTGGGAGCGATGGCAAGGAAAGGGTACTCCTCATTCCCCAAAGCTGCAGAATTGTGTAAATCATTGATATCAAATTGGAATATAAAAAAGGTATAAGAAGATAATAAACAGTTTATTTTTAACTGGGATTCTTCGCATCAGGTTTTAACCAGTTTCAGATTTGAGAGAGAAAAAAGCGAATAAGTAACCCTTGACACTTTCTGCTAGTTTCTCGACTTCATGTATATCGACATTTCAGAACCACTACACACCCTGTCAGCGGGTTATAGAATAATCTGTTCGTATTCACAGCGGAGAGCTAATATATCCCTCCAAAAAAGGGTGTGTGCTGATTATGTCAAAGGTTAAGTTCTAGAGATCTGGGGAGGGTGGAGTACCCTCTCATTGCCATTACTCCCACGATCTCTCAGACCCGGAGTGCAAGTATCTGTTTGGGTCAAACGACGTAAACCAAAAACGACGTAAATATGAACGTAGAATGCATACGAGATGACTTAGACATGGCTGCGAAGAGGAAATCTAAAGAAAGAAACCAAATCAGGATTAATAACAGCCTAAAATAACTTCATAAGAACTTAATATGTAAAAGATAGAATATATAAAACTCAAGAGCAGTACATTGGCTCAAAAGGTATGTATGACTGGATGGGAAAGTTGATCCACTGCGAAATGTGCAAGAAACTAAAGTTTGGCAATACTTATAAATGGTATGAGCACAAATATGTACAAACCAAAATCTTTGCTGAAAAATGAAACGCATAAGTTCTCTGGGATATTCAGATGAAAACCAACCAGCCAACCAGCCAACCAACGAACCGCTCTCAAAAGATCAGACCTTCTTAAGCTAATTAACAAAAAGAAAAGCATCTAGTGAATTTTGCCTTTTCAGAAGACCACAGCGTGTAAAAAAAGAAAGAGAAAAAATCGATAATCACTCGGACCTTGCCGGAGGACTGAAACAGCTAAAAGACATGAAGATGTCGGCGATACCACTCGTTGTTGGGTGTAGGGGCTAATGTGATGAACTCTGACATCATAATAAGTGACTTTGAACTCCGGGCGCACTCTGACGTTTACTTTTGGGAAAGGCATGAACCTTCTTATCACTACAGCTATGGGTTAAATAGAACCACAACTGTTTTTCTTCAAGGATAGCTTTTAATCCAAAATTAAACGCAATGGCGTGACTGAAGTTCGAACTTACTACGATGTAGCTGTCAAAAACCTTAACCACTGCATCACTGTGACTCTCTCCGTCATTTTTTGATCATTGTTTAATAAATAATAAAAAAACAACATCTATCTTCATCGGTTTATTTAAAAACGTAACCGGCTCATTGTCCTAGTGGGCAGAGTATTCGCCAATGATCCGAGAGACCGGGGTTCAATCCCAGGTCGCGTCATACAAAATACTTTAAAAATGGTACTTGATACCTCCTTACCTAACACTCAGCGATATAAGGTACGTATCAAGGGTAAAGTGGAGCAATCCAGGGAAAGGAGTAGCGCCCTCCCCTACACCTCGGTGTAGTAGCTATTGAAAAGGGAGCCTTCTGTTCACCCTCGACTACGGTCGCCAACTTTACTTATTCTTACATTGAATAAAAACATGACTGGTTTTTCTTTATTTGATGGTCGAAAAATAATGAACCCTTTAATATTCGTCGAAAAGACATTTCAGTTTGATTTGAGCAAAGAACGCTTCATATAACAAGAGGGATATAAATGAAAATACGCTTACATTAGATGATAAAAACTGAAAATTTCAACTGAATTAGAAGGGGTTTTTTTTTTTACTGATATAGTCTTTTATTTTCTTTTTCTAATAGTGTAGTCCTTTTTCAATTAATAGATTAGATTTACTCAGATGATTTGTTGACAATACAGCCAAGATTAGTTCACTCTTTGATGAGTAAGGCTGAAGAAGGAATCGGTCGGTATTTAGTTTCATAACAAAAAAAAATTATCAGGCGTACGTACATTTCCTAGCACCGAAAGTCTGCTTTTTAATCTGAATTTCTTCTTCTTCTTCTTCTTCTTCTTCTTCTTCTTCTTCTTCTTCTTCTTCTTCTTCTTTGTCCTCTCGTTCTTCCCATTCTTTTTCTTCTTCTATTTTCCTTCACTTTTTCTTCCTTGTCTTCTCATTCTTGCCAGTTTTCTTCTTCTTCTTCTTCTTCTTCTTCTTCTTCTTCTTCTTCTTCTTCTTCTTCTTCCTCTTCTTCTTCTTCTTCTTTGTCCTCTCGTTCTTCCCATTCTTTTTCTTCTATTTTCCTTCACTTTTTCTTCCTTGTCTTCTCATTCTTGCCAGTTTTCTTCTTCTTCTTCTTCTTCCTCTTCTTCTTCTTCTTCTTCTTCTTCTTCTTCTTCTTCTTCTTCTTCTTCTTCTTTGTCCTCTCGTTCTTCCCATTCTTTTTCTTCTATTTTCCTTCACTTTTTCTTCCTTGTCTTCTCATTCTTGCCAGTTTTCTTCTTCTTCTTCTTCTTCTTCTTCTTCTTCTTCTTCTTCTTCTTCTTCTTCTTCTTCTTTGTCCTCTCGTTCTTTCCATTCTTTTTCTTCTATTTTCCTTCACTTTTTCTTCCTTGTCTTCTCATTTTTGCCAGTTTTCTTCTTCTTCTTCTTCTTCTTCTTCTTCTTCTTCTTCTTCTTCTTCTTCTTCTTCCTTTTCTTTCTTTTTCTACATCTCTATTTCCCCCTTTTTCGTCGGACGCGTTACCATCATCTCTCTCTCTTGCTATCTATCTATCTATCTATCTATCTATCTCTTACTGTCCTAAATTCTCTTT
This sequence comes from Sepioteuthis lessoniana, assembly GCA_963585895.1. Lineage (NCBI taxonomy): Eukaryota > Metazoa > Mollusca > Cephalopoda > Myopsida > Loliginidae > Sepioteuthis > Sepioteuthis lessoniana. The sequence continues at coordinate 4,238,160 of OY757941.1, read as the reverse complement.
CAGTAAAGCCGATGACATTTTCTATTCATCCATAAGACAGCAAAAAAGAACAAATAATTGAATGAGAGGCTGCCTTTAAAATGATCTAATAAGTTTGATGGATATAATTTGCATTGATGAATGACGATAAAAAAAGACAAAAAAACATGGACGATTTCCTAGAACGAGGTAATCGATAGGAAAATATTCTTGGTCACACTGTAAATAATCTGTAATCAGAATAATCAAAGTTACCGCTTCCTTCACTACCTACTAAATCAAACGATTCACATCGAAATATTCTACTAGTCCAGCACACACGCATATATATATTATATTTATATATATGTATGTGTGTGTGTGTGTATGTATGTGTGTGTGTGCTTGTGTGTGCTTACATGTGTGTGTGTGTGTGTGTGTTTACCAACACCTTGGCACGTGCAGGAGGTGACACAAGGTCAATTTTTAAGCAGTTTAACAGATTTAGAATACAGAGTTTTCTGTCTACAAGAGCGCCATCCATCGCAAAACAACCAAGGTTTTGGCCGTGGAGAGCACCTTACGAAGCAACCAAGCCGCCTGAACGGTGAGTGCAAAACCGAGCTATGAAAAGCTAATTAGCTAGTCTCAATAAATAATTCTCGTCTGAAGACGTTTCCTTGTTTAACAAAAAAAAATCATGAATATATACATGTGTGGGTGTGTTTACCCAACCCATCCGAATGAACAGGGTGCGAAACAAGGTCAATTTTTAAGCAGAGTTTAACAGGTTTTAATGCAGAATTTTCCTTTTGTTGTATCGTGATAAGGAAAAGATACACAGTGAAATAAAGAGTTAATTATCTATAACTCAAGTGGTACAGTCCTAAAAATATTATAAGTCTCGCGCTGTGGGTGTTACGTCCGAAGTTGGTCTTACTACTGACCGAGATCTTTCAGTGCTTTAGAAATACGACGTCTTTTATACCTCCATGATACCTGAAGTCACGTGGTACGAGCCACTATACAACTCCTTCTCCTAGATTGGTCGGTATACCAAAGTTAAAGAGTCTAGTCTGTTCTACTATTTACTTGTAGGTGGTGGGACAGTAGTCTCTGAAATGCAAACATACTCGTCAAGGATTTGAACTCGGGTGACTGTGCGCTTACGTGACACGATGGGTGGCATTTATTTCTCTGTGTGTGTTGGCGTGGATGCAAGTCAAAGGATCCCTTTGTCTGTTTTGGCGTGAAACCCACACAAAGGGCTTGCGCACGAGATTTCCCACGAGATTGGAAGAGGACGAGGGAAGGAAGATTCCTGAGAGAACAGAAGGAGGCAGAACAGAGAAGGAGGCAGAGCAGGGCAGACGACAGGTGAGAGCAGTCATCAAAAGTCGAGGGAAGCCGACTGCTAGGATGTGTGGACCCAGAGGCCGGGCTGGCCAACATTAAAGTATAAGTCAGCATTCCTGGTAACTTTGTGGGAATTTCGCTCGAATACACACTCACACTAGCCCACAGATGCACAGAATGCTAGTAAAGTATCACAAATTTCTCTCTTCTTGCGCTTGGATCTAACCCAAGTCTGCGTTTGTTTTCTTTTATTCCACCCTCTCGGTTGTGTATGTTGCGTTTTGTATGTTCGTAATGGAACGGGAAATACCCCAGGCCGGAGATGAGAGAAACCACTATACGATCTGATGGCCATGAGTGGCTTAGGAGGTCGAGATAGTGGGGGTCAGCCAGCGGTGTATTGTCACACTTATCAATCTATCTATCTATCTATCTATCTATTTCATTCTGGTTCTATCTATCTATCTTGGTATTTTATTATTTACCTTTCTATCTCAGGCTTTTATATATGTAATCATCCATGGGCAGACTGTTTTGTTGTATCAAAAATCTTCACTTTGGCAAGACACGCTGGACCCTTCAAGCTGGAATCGAAACCCGGCTAACTTTACGTTATACCGATGACATAAAAAATTGAGTTTCACAAGCATATATATATATATATAATCCATGGAAAATAGTCTGCGACCCTGGGTTTCATGGAGTTTTTTTTGCAAAACAACAATCATCAGGCAGTTAAGAAGATGGAATGAATTGAAAATCGAAAATACGAAAAAATACAGACAAAAAAAACCGTTGGGATTTCGTTTGTGTGTGGTTGTAAGTGTGTGAGTGTATGTGGGTGTGTGCGCATGCGTGTATGTGTTACGTATGGATGCGTGTTTTTATGAGGTTAAGTCAGGCTGCGAACGTATCGCGTTGGGTCAAGCGGAAATGAATTCAAGTGTATATTAATAATTCGTTACATTATTTTATTTCTGTGTGTGTGTAGGATACTATAGCTATGGAACAAAACATCATGACTGCATGTGGAGGAGAATGAATAGGAATTTGTTTTGTAAGCGTATTTGAACGGTTGTGTTATGGTAGGCTAGAATCACAGTGGGTATAAGTAGGGTTATATTGTATTGTAATATGTTGGTGCAATATTTAAGGGGGGGGTTGTATTATTATGATAATAATAAATAAATGAAATATAGCGTAAATATTATATGCTATAGATCTCGTTGGTGGTATATGCGTAATAAAATAATAAAGGGGTTAAATAATAGTGTTTTTGTGTACGAAGATGATTCTAACTGAGGGGTAGTGGGTTGTCATTGAAACAATTATAATGCACTTGATTCGATACATACCCACAAAGTGATTCAGTGAAAACAAACACTCTTATAATATATATATATATATATATATATATATATATATATATATCAGACCTAACCGATAAAATGAAATGCAGTTTCTTCCTGGCAGCGGTCGTATCGATACTGCTATATGGATGCACTACATGGACTCTAACAAAACGGCTGGAGAAGAAGCTAGACGGCAATTACACAAGAATGCTGCGAGCAATATTGAACAAGTCCTGGCGGCAACACCCCACAAGACACCAACTATACGGCCACCTGCCTCCTATGACGAAAACTATTCAAGTTAGACAAACCAGACATGCAGGACACTGCTGGAGGAGCAGGGACGAGCTCATAATTGATGTACAACTATGGACCCGTACACATGGCCGTGCAAAAGCAGGACGACCAGCACGAACATACATTCAGCAACTATGTGAGGATATGGGATGTAGTCCAGAAGACCTGCCAGAGGCGATGAACGATAGGGAAAAGTGGCGACAGAGGGACAGGGATATCCGTGCTACCCACACGACATGATGATGATGATGATGATATTTCAAATAAGTTATATAAAAAATTATTTAGAAAAATAACGACAGGAAGATGCGGTTTGTTTGTCGACACAGTTTCACTTAAAACCCAGAATCAGACTGACAAGTGCGCGCGCACACACACACATACACACACACACACTGATATGCATATGTGTGTTTGTTTTGTTTAGTTTTTTTTTAACAGTATACCAACTCCTCATGGGTTAATCAACGCTGAAATTTGATTTATTTGTAAATGTTTGATGAGAATCATAACAATATTTTCTGCTGCAATCATTTTCTAAATTGCACTTTCATCACTGTCGGTAACAATTCAATTATTATTTATATGGTAACAAGTATTTCTCTCAAATACAAATAATTTTCTCACAGTTCTATAGTTTAATGCCCAACTGTCCTTAACTAATAAAGTCTAAAAAGATCCTTACTGGTACAACATATCATATCACATTGTTTTTCAATAATACTTTTTAAAAATGTTCTTATGTTTTTTTTAGATTTCTTTATTCGTTTAACGGCATATCAAATCCTTTTGGGTTATCTAAAGCCAAAATTTGATACA
>OY757941.1:4214378-4231878 GCA_963585895.1 Sepioteuthis lessoniana | reverse complement strand
ATAGATAGATAGATAGATAGATATGAACAGACTGAGATAGATAGATAGATAGATAGATAGATAGATGAAAAGACTGAGATAGATAGATAGATAGATAGATAGATAAGAAACAGTCTGGGATAGATAGATAGATAGATAGATAGATAGATAGATAGCAATGCCTTGGATATCTATCGTGCCACAACGTCGTCTCTCGAGAAGATGGCACGTTTCAGCCATTGCTATGCGAATGACTGTTTCATGATAGAAGCATGACATTTATTCGAATAGTAATAGCCGAGGGTGTCGTAAACAACGAAGATGTCAAGCTGAGGCGATCGGCGAAAAGATTCGGACGACTGGATTTACCACGGTTCTAAATGTGAACGGACATTACATATTATTTTACTCTTAGCGAGTTTTTCACTACGACGGATGGTCTTTCACAGAAGTCCAAGAGACAACAAGCCTCCTTAGCTCTCCAGGATTCTTCTCGAAGGTTTTGCCGATGTTAACGATGCTGAACTTTGGATGGTCTCTGCTCGTCCGCCGATTTCCAACTTCCCCGAACCCATCCTTTGGAGACTGTTTTTCTTCTTCTTCTTGTAAAATATAGCCATGATATAACTATACAAATATTACAGATGCAGGGAAATACGAAACACTGACGACTCTCCGTTATTCAGGTACGAAACGTTTATTAACTTCTTGACTTTAGTTTTTCGACACGAGGAGAGAGAGAGAGACAATTTTTACTATGCTGGCTGACCCAACAAACGCGATAGCGCATCCCGTAGCCCCCAACTGGATTGGCCCGGCACAGAGTTGGATCTCAACTAACGTCTTTTTTAAAATCACCAGATTCTCAGCCCATCGCTTCCGGGCACGACGACATACACACCCCAGCCCTATTTACTATCTGGGGTTTTTATCATGACATTTGTTATTGTCATATCCTCTGCACACGGGCGTGAACTGTACTCAATGTGTGTGTACCTGCATAGGAGCCGAATAGTTCAAAGCCCAACCAAACCGAATGATAAAATATAATCAACGAAAAATGATTAATTTAAAAAAATCATTCCGTAATTATATTACATCCTTCTTCTTCTTCTTCTTCTTCTTATTATTATTATTATTATTATTATCTTACTTCTTGAGAGTTTTTCACACCAAGGTTAGCTGATGGCTTTCCATTGGAGTTTAAGTGACGGCAAATCTCCTCAAGTCTCCATGACTTTTCTCGGTATTTTGGCCTATCTCAACAATGCTGCAGTTTGAACAGTGTCCATCCGTTCCTATAATCATCATTATTGTTATATCTATCATTTATTTTTCACACCAGCGTTAGCTGACGGTCTTCCACTGGAGTTTGAGTGACAGCAATTCTCCTTAAGTCTCCAGGACTTTTCTCAGTATTCTGGCCGATCTTAATAATAGTGTAGTTTGGATAGTCTCCACCCGTCCTTTTATTTCCAAGTCCTCAAGTCCTTTTACCAATCCTTTGGTGACAGTACCAAGTGCGCCAATTACAATTGGTATCACCGTCACTTTCATGTTCCATTTTTTTCAGTTCTCTAGCTAGATCCTGGAACTTAACTCTTTTCGCTTTCTTTTAATTTTACTTGCTTGTCTGCCGGGACGGCAGCGTCAACAATCCGGCAGGTTCTGGTTTTTTTTGGCGGGGGTTACTATCACTAGGTCTGGTCGAGATTAGATAATCCGTTTGTATTTCAAAATCCCAGAGAGATATGTGTCTCATTTTCAAGCTCGGTTTCCGGATTGTGCATGTAACAATTGTTCGTATGGTCAATTCTAAACTTCTTGCACAGTTCCTAGTGGATCCCCTTGCCCACCCAGTCGTGTCTAGTCTTATACTCTTTCTGTGCTTATATACTGCAATCGTTTATTATGTGATTAATCGTTTCATCTCTATCCCCACATAACCTATATTTGCTGTTTTGTTGCTTCTTATCTTTTCCTGCTAAGATATGATTGGTCCTCATGGCGTTGATTTGTGCTGTTAAAAGAAATTCTAATGATTCTCTTTCCAAGCCATGTTCAAGTATTCTCGTGTGAGATTTCGCCTATTTTTTACTTGAAATGTCCATATTATAATTATTATTTACTCATTAGAGTTTTTTACATCAGCGTTGGCTGATGGTCTTTCACAGAAATTTGAGTGACAGCAAGACACCTCAAGTCTCCAGGACTTTTCTCAGTATTCTGGCCGTCTTCAATAATGCTGTCGTTTGGATTGTCACCACTCGTCCTTCAACTTCCAAGTCCTCCAGTCCCTTTCATAATCCTTTAGTTACTGTACGCAAAGCACCAATCACAATTGGTACAATCGTCTCCTGCATGTTCCACAGTTTCTTCAATTCTCTAGCAAGGCCGAGGTACTTATCCTTCTTTTCACATTCTTTCAGTTTTTTTCTGTGATCTGCCAGGACAGCAAAGTCGACAATTTTGCAAATTTTCTTTTTTGTTTTTTTTTTTTTGTTAATTATTATAAGGTCTGGTCTTCTGGCCGAGATTAGGTGATCCGTTTGTATGTCAAAGTCTCATAGGTGTTTATGTGTGTCATTTTCTTATTTCACTCTTTATGATTTTTTTAAACAAGCGTTAGATGGTGGTCTTTCTCTTAAGTCTGAGTGACAAGTCTCCTCAAGTCTCCAGGACTCATCTCAGTATTCTGGCCGATGTTAACAGAGCTGTAGTTTGAATGATCTCTCCTCGTCCTCTGATTTCCAACTTTTCCAACCCCTTTTACCAAGCCTTTAGGGATCGTTCCGAGTGCTCCAACTACAATTGGTAAGATCGTTTCTCTCATGTTCCATAGTTTTTTCATTTCTCTGGCAATGTCTAAGTACTTATCAACCAACAGGTGATCTTTCACCGGAGTCTGAGTGCCCCCCTCAGATTTCCAGGACTCTCCTCAGTATTTCGGCCGATCTTAATAATGCTGTGATCTGCATAGCTTCGATTCTCCTTTTGATTATCATTTTCTCCAATCTCTTTTCTACATCTTTGGGGGATCATTCCTAGTGCACCGAGTACTATTGGTATCACTGTCACCTTCATGTTCCACGGCTTTTTCAGCTCTCTGGCAGGATCCAAATATTTGTCTATCTTTTCGCTTTCTCTCATTTTTACTCGGTGGTCTGATTGGAAGTTGTTTTTTTTTTTCTGTTAATTAAGAATCGGTCAGGTTCTTATATAGGGATTAAGTGATTCATTTTTATCTCAAAATCCCAGAGAAATTTGTGTATATCATTATTATTATTATTATTCCTCGAAAGTTTTTCTCATCAGCTAACGCTGATGGTTTTTCACTAGCAGTTGAGTGACAGCAAGTCTCTTCAAGTCTTCAGGACTCTTCTCAGTATTCTGGCCGATCTGAGTAATGCAGTAGTTTGGACAGTCTCCACTTGTCCTTTTATTTCCAAGTCCTCCAGTCCCTTTATTAATCCTTGTGTGACTGTACCAAGAGCACCAATTACAATTGGTATAAACGTCATTTTCATGTTCCTGGGTTGTTTTTTTTAATTGACTCGCAAGGTCGAGGTATTTGTTCTTCTTTTCACTTTCTTTTATTTTTACCCTGTGGTCAGCCGGGACAGCAAAGTTCACAATTTTGCAAATTCTTTTTTTTTTATAGTTGTTGTTTGTTATTATAAGGTCTGGTCGTCTGGCCGAGATTAAGTGATCCGTTTGGATGTCAAAATTCCAGAGGTGTTTGTGGGTGTCATTCTCCAGGGCTGATGTTGGGTTATGCATATACCATTTGATCGTATGGTCAAATTGAAATTTCTTGTACAGTTCCTTGTAGATCATTTTACACACTCAGTCGTCTTGTCTTATAGTCTTCCTGGGCTAATTTGCTGCATTGGCTTTTTATGTGATTGATGGTTTCGTCTCTATCACCACATAACCTGCGTTTGCTGTTTTGTTGCGTCTTATCTTTTCTTGCTTTGATATGATTAGTCCTCATGGCGTTGTTTTGTTCTGTTATTAGAAGAGATTCAGTTTCTCCCTTAAGGTTTCCCTTTCTTAGCCATGTCTATGTTTTCTCGAGTAAGATGTTACTTATTAGTCGCTTAAAACGTCCATAGAGTTGTTTTTCTTCCTATTTTTGTTTTCTGATTATTGTCGTTCTGTTGGCCCTCGTGTTGTCAGTGTTGTTTCTGGTGGCTGTGATCAGCCTTCCTCCACGCTCTTGTATGTAGTCTTCAAGTCGATGTAATGATACATCGACGCTGTCTTGAATACTGGAAAATCCTCTTCCTCCTTCTTTTCTTAGCACATATAATCTGTCAACTTCATCTCTGGAGTGTAATGCCTTATTCATGGTCATTAGTTTTATTTTTCTCTAATCCATTTTTTAAAGTTCTTCTCTGGTCCACTTTAAGAATAGTCCCGAATATCTTACGAAGGGGACAGCTTAGGTATTTATTTCTTTGACAAAGTTTCTGCTATATAGTTTTGTCTCGAGTAACTTTCTGTTTCTTCCGAAATATTCTTCCTTAATTTTTTTTCTTTCATCTCCGCTTGTGTGATGGTATCAGCTCCCAATATCCCCAAGTACTTGTAGGTCTTCTTTCCTCTGAGCGTTCTAATTTTGTCTTGATTTGGGAGTTCCATTGCGTCCGTAATGTGTCGTTTCTGCTATTCATTACTAGCATGGCGCATTATTATTATTATTATTATTATTATTATTAAACGCGTTTTCTGTTTTTTTCGAAATGAAATATCTCGTCTCTTAGTTTTTAGATTTTAGGAAGGGTACGATATTAAATCAACTTGCTAAAGAAAACAAAACGCGAAGGAAGTGCAAAAAGAAGGAAGTGCAAAAAGAAGGAAGTGCAAAAAGAAACAGTGGATGAAGTGTAGGATAGTAATTTCGAATAAGAAAATCTTTGCACCAAAAGAAGAAGTTGATGATTATGGTGTGGGCAAAGAAGTTAATGAAAAAATAGAAGAAGAAGAAGAAGAAGAAGAAGAAGAAGAAGAAGAAGAACAACAACAACAACAACAACAACAACAACAACAAAAAGAATTTGGATAAGGAGAAAAGGAAAAAGAAGAAAAGAAGAGAGGGAAAACAATGGTAGTCTTAGTAGAAGTAGTAGTAGTAATAATTCTATAATAATAACAAAAATAATAAATATTAGAAGAAGAAGAAGAAGAAGAAGAAGAAGAAGAAGAACAACAACAACAACAACAACAACAACAACAACAACAACAACAAAAAGAATTTGGATAAGGAGAAAAGGAAAAAGAAGAAAAGAAGAGAGGGAAAACAATAGTAGTCTTAGTAGAAGTAGTAGTAGTAATAATTCTATAATAATAATAGAAATAATAAATATTAGAAGAAGAAGAAGAAGAAGAAGAAGAAGAAGAAGAAGAAGAAGAAGATAGCAATTTCGAATGAGAAAATTTTCGTGCCAAAAGAAGACGAAGAAACGGAGGAGGAAATTTCGAATAAAAAATATTCGCGCCAAAGGAAGAATAGAAAAAAAGGACACCAAGAAGAAGAAGGAGAAGAAAGGAATTTGTAACGAAGACGAAGACGTCAATGAAGAAGAAGAAGAAGAAGACCGTCTCCATTTATCATGGCACAACGTCAAATCCCGAACGCAAACCTAGGTAGTAACAGCAATTACAGATGTAAGAACTGAATCATAGTTATGTTTTTAGACGCCATCTTTAGAGTAAACATCTGTAAAAAAAATCCAAAATAAGTTTGATAAATCTTAATGGTTAAATGCTTATAACCGTAAGAAATGAACGTGATGAGACCAGTGCAAATAGTGGACGATGTAATGTGCTTTTCTATTCGCTCAAATTCCTGAGTCATGTGTAAAATAGTAAACAAGATCGGATCCTCTAACCTTCTAGGCAGGCAAACCGCTTGAAGAAAAGAGAAAATTTCGAAATTAAAACCAGGGGATCAGGGAGCTATTAGCTCATGCCCTAAAGACCTAATTATGCACATCCTTTGTGTACACGTACCCCACCCCCCAATACAAACTGGGCAAAGCTATAGGAAAATGAAAACCGTTACCATGTGTATGTATATGTGCCGGCGTTTATGCGTTTGCTTTCACCATCGTCATCAAAAAATAATTTATAATGCACATGGCACATATTAAATGTTTAATATGATGTAAGCCATTTTGAGGTTAGTATTGATTCAGAAGCACGCTCAAAAATTCACATTTATATATACATATATATATATACATAGAGAGAGACTGTTTGTTGGTGTGCGCACGCACGCGTATGTGTGTGTGTGTGTGTTTGTTTGTGTGTGTGTGTGTGTGTGTGAAGTAACGTTGTTTTTTATATGTTTATGGGCAAACAAACCAATATTTGTTGGTGGTGAACTGATCGATTTCGAAGTTTTTAATGAATTTTCTTTTTCGTTTTCTAAATCCATTGTTATATACCCACCCAGCCCCGAACATACCACACAACCTCAATGCAGCCATCGAATACCCTTTTTATTTAATCACTTTCAACTGTACGGACCCATATTTACAACCATCGACCGGTAGGATTATTTTTAGAATTTCAATATCTTTTTTAAATCAAAAAAAAAAAAAAGAAAAGAAAAACGCACACAGGTGAATGACAAAAAAAAAATTTCTTTTTTAATCTTTCATTTAAAAAGCAGTATTTGTTGACTTTGGCTTTCGCATACCATTTTCCAGAGAATTTGTCATTTTAGAAAATTGAAACACAAGAATTTGATTTTTTGTTCGTCTGAGATTTTTTTTTTTTTTTTTTTTTTTTTTGGTTCTTTAATCTTTTTACAGATTTTCACAACAAATTAACAAAAAATGGACGGAAAAATAATTAACGTTGAAAAATTTAAATAGCAAAATAAATAAAAAAAAACAAACAACAGTTGATTGGTTGGGACAGCACAATAAACAGTCCAATAAACAAACGGCTCAAATTTAAATACTGAATCAATAATCTTCTATTTCCCTTTTTGTGCTTCTTATCCTACTATATTTTAATTTCATCCTTACAAAATTATTATTTAACTCTTTTGAGAGTTTTTCACACCAGCGTTAGCTGATGGTTTTTCACTGGAGTTTGAGTGACAGCAAGTCTCCTCAAGTCTCCAGGACTCTTCACAATATTCTGGCCGATCTTAATAATGCTGTTGTTTGGATGGTTTCTTCTCGTCGTCTTATTTCCAAGTCTTCCAGTCCCTGTATCAATCCTTTGGGAACCCCTCCAAGTGCTCCAATTAGTATCACCGTTATCCTTATTTTTTTAGTTCTTTAGCAAGGTCTAGATATGTATCTCTCTTTTTGCTTTCTTTAGTTTTATCTCTGCAGTTCGCCAAAACGGCAATTATCCTCCCAGTTATGGGTTAAATAGTACCACTACTGTTCTTCAAGGAGAATGGCTTTGGCATGAAATAACCTACAAAGGTTGATATACCATTAAACAAAGAAAAACCAAAACGGCGAAGTTCCCTATTCTTTTTGTTGATTATCACTAGGTCTGGTCGTCGGGCCGAGAATAGGTGATCTGTTTGTATCTTGAAATCCCAGAGAGGTTTGTGCATCACTTTCTACCGGATGGCTTATGGACAGTTCAAGTAACACTTGTCTGTTCGGTCAAGTTTATTATTATTATTACTTACTCCTTAAGAGTTTTTTCACATCAGTGTTAGCTGATGGTTTTTCACTGGAGTTTGAGTAACAGCAAGTCTCCTCAAGTCTCCAGGACTCGTCTCTGATTCTGGCCGTTCTTAGCAATGCTGTCGTTTGGATAGTCTCTACCCGTCCGCCAACTTCCAAGTCCTCCAGGCCTTTTAATAATCCTTTAGTTATTGTGCCAAAAGCACCAATTACTATTGGCACTATCGTTACTTTCATGTTCCACAGCTTTTTCAATTCTCTAGCAAGGTCAAGGTACTTATCCTTCTTTTCACATTCCTTCAGATTTATTCTGTGGTCAGCCGGGACAGCTAAGTCGACAATTTTGCAGATTCTCTTTTTTTTTGTTGTTGATTATTATGAGGTCTGTCACCGAATAGCCTCCATTTACTGTTTTGTTGCATCTTATCTATTCTCACTTTGATATGATTGGTTCTTATGGCGTTGTCCTGTGCTACTACTAGGAGGGATGCCGTTTCTCTCTTAAGGTTTCCTTTTCTTAGCCAGGTCCAGGTTTTCTGGTGTGAGATGTTGTTTATTAGACGTTTAAAGCGGCCAGAGAGTTGTTTTCCCTCCCATTTTTGTTTCCTAGTTGTGGTCATTCTTTAGTCTATCGTGTTGTCCGTATCGTTTCTGATGGTTGTAATTAGTCCTCGTTCGTGTTTTTCTATGTAGTCTTCGAGTTGTTGTATCGATGCGTCAACGGTGTCTTCGATGCTGGCAAGTCCTCTTCCTTCCTCTTTTCTAGATACATATAGTCTGTCAACATCGTCTCTGGGGTGTAATGACTTATGCATGGTCATTAGTTTTCTTGTTCTTTGGTCCATTTGTTTAAGTTCTAGAGTTTTTCACATCAGTGTTAGCTGTTGGGTTCTCACGGGAGTTTGAGTGACAGCAATTCTCCTCAAGTCTCCAGGACTCTTCTCAGTATTCTGGCCGTTCTCAGCAATGCTGTCGTTTGGATAGTCTCAACTCGTCCTCTTATTTCCAAGTCCTCCAGTCTCATTGGTATCACCGTTACCTTTATGTTTCTTAGTTTTTTTGTTGTTTTGTTGTTGTTGTTTTTTTAGTTCCCTAGCAAGGTTTAAGCGCTTATCATACTTTTCGCTTTCTTTCAGTTTTACCCTGCTCTCAGCCAGAACGGCAAAGTGCATTATTTTGTATTTTCTCTTTTTTCTTTTTCTTTTTTATTAACTATCACAAGATCTGGTCATCTGGCCGAGATTAGATGGTTGGTTGGTTTGGTTTTCATGGCATATCAAATATTGTTGGATATAAATAATTGTTTTACCAATTGTTTGCTGTTTTGTTTCCGGGAATCCGGGGTGCCCCCGTTGGGGGAGTGCCTACTGGGCCGGAGGTATTTTTGGATTTCGCCGGACACGTGTGGGCAGCGGCCCAGCATCTGGACCCACTTTAAAAAAGGCCTTGTGCCGTACTTGTCCGGTGGTAGGACGGAGAATAAATAAAGTTGGTTATTTATTGCCAAATCCATTTTTATACATATATATAATTCCGAAAGGCACTCTCAAAATTGGCATGTGAATTCATAAACTACATTGGTTTTGTTCAGGGAAAATTTAGGGGAGTTTGTGTTCTTTTTAACTATTAGGTTTGATGTTTTAAATTTAATGTAATGATATTTACCAAACCCCTCCGCTCGGGCAGGATATGACACAAGGTCGATTTTTTTAAGCGGAGTTTAAGAGGTTTGAATTCAGAGTTTTCCTTCTCCTAGACTAGTTGCCTCACCAAGGCTGAAGAACCTAGTCTGCCCTACTATTTACCCATAATTTCCCAAGGGTATTAGTGCTATGTGAAATGCAATCAGTCTCGTCCAGGATTTGAACTCGTATCGCCGTGTCAAATTCCTACGACGATAACCATTACACCACGGGCGCCTCCATAAATTAAACTTAGTGTAATAGATAAGTTTTATATTTTATTATTGTTCAATAGGTTGAATGTATCTGTCTATAATGTTAGTAATTACTTGGTCGTCTATTTTGAATTTTTTTGCATAAGATTCCTGTAATATAAATACAAATCATTGAAGATATATATATACGAATTATTATTACTGAAGAGGACCAAGAACGTTAAAAACATTTAATAACTTTGAGAGAATACAACCTAGAATGATGGCAGCTACGTTTAATGCCAATCCCAGAGCAACAATCATTTCCTGCTACCGCCCTACTAATATTAGTGAAGAAACTGAACTAGTCGCCTTCTACGATGAGCTATCCTCTCTAGTGCGTAGCATTCCGAAACACAACGTGCTAGTTATTGGCGGAGATATGAATGCCCAAACCGGGAAAAACGGAAACAACAAATACAGCCAACACAACACGTCTAATAGGAATGGACAACATCTAACAGATTTCATGATTAACATGCCTCAATACAATCTATAAAAAAAGGGAGGGAAAATTATGGACCAGCACATAACGCAAACAATTGTAAAGCACAGATAGACTACGTCTTTATAAACAAGAAATGGAAAAATAGCGCAATGAATTGCGTGGCATACTCCTCTTTCGAGGGTATGTCCTCAGATCACTGAATAGTCACGGCAAAGATACGACTAAGCCTACGAAAAAACGCCACACGAACAGCGACCACCAAACACTATGACTGGGCCCTTCTTAACAACAGAGATATTAGAGATAAATATGTATTAGAATTAAGAAACAGATTAAGAAACATAGCAGCAGCTATGTGAGGATACGGGATGTAGTCCTGAAGACCTGCCAGAGGCTATGAACGATAGGGAAAAGTGGTGAGAAAGGGTCAGGGATATCCGTGCTAGCGGCACGACATAATGATGATGATGTATATATAAATTGTATAGCCATAATCATCATCAATAACAACTGTACATATACAAATGCAAATAGAGAGAAATACAAAACACAGCGACTCCGTTGTTCAGATACGAACGTAATTATTAACTTTTGAGTTCAGTTCTTCGACACGAGGAGAGAGACACAATTCTTAAAATTTTTTCGTATCATACTATGCTAACAACACCCCCAACGTTCGGTACATCTCGTGGTGTTTTAGATCCCAATTCGTCTTCGCTGGTCGGGACCTGCAAAACTTGACCGCCGCAGCAACGGTAGAAAACTCAATTCTCTATGCCCTAATGGCAGAAACTCAATTGTCTGCCTGCATGGTCCAATCTCAAATCCTCAACTTCAACTGTCTGCCATTGAAGCAGACAACCCAACTGTCTGCCTACATGGTCCAAAGTCAACTCCCAACTGACTCTTTTTCAAAATCTTCAAATTCTCAGGACCATCGTTTCCAGGCATGACGTCATTCACACTCTAGCCTCATTTCCTATCTGGGGTTCGTTATGCCAATTGTGATTGTCATATCCTTTGCGCACGAGCGTAAACTGTGCCCAATGCTATGCACCTGAACTAAGAGCTGAATAGTTCAAAGCCCAACCAAACTGAATGATAATATATAATTAACGAAAAATGATTAATATTTAAAAAATTGTTTCTTAATTATATAATATATATATGTATATATATATATATATATATATATGTGTGTGTGTGTGTGTGTGTGTGTGTGATTTGGGGGGAGGTCCTCGTGGTGTAATGGTTAAAGCGATGGACTGCGGAATCGTAGTAAGCGAGTTTTACTCCAGTCGCGCTATTACGTTCACTTTCGGGCAAATACCCTTGGGAAAGGTATGAACCCACTTATCCTCCCAGCTATGGGTTAAATAGTACAACTAATGTTCTTCTAGGAGAATGGCTTTCTCATTAAATAACCTACAAAGGTTGATATGCCATTAAACAAAGAAACCAAACCAAACTAAACCATACGATTTGGCATTAAATAACCAAAAAGGGATGGTATGATTTAAAACTCAATCAACCAGACAACTATTTAACAGTGTGCAAACAAATTTAAACAACATTTAGCAATAGTAACCCACAAACAATAAAATTCCATGAAACACCAACTAACCAATCAACCAAATTCCTTTGTCTTATCTCTGAACCCGTTGAGATATGATTGAAGTCTATAAATATAGACATGGTCTTTACTCAGCAAATCCCAACTTATAACTCATTAATCAAGGAGCTATTCCTAAGGGACAGGAATTAAAACTTTTGAAATGACACTGCAAGACAGCCAGTAGACAAACAACCTTCCGCGGTGATAAATGCTACCTCATTAAACACTTTTAAGTCTGGGTCGGATAAAGTATGGGATACTCATAAATACGCTACAGAAATACGACCACTAATTCCAGCTCAAGATGACAACACAGACCGACTGACAGATCTGCAGCCCAATTTAGATCCAGCCGAAATAGTCATTCTTTTGACTACATATGATGTTTGGTTTCGTTTGGTTTGACGGCATGTCAACCATTGTAGTTATTTAATACCAAATCCTGTTTATATATATATATATATATATATATATATATATATATATATATATATATATAAAGAAAGAAAATAATACAATACTGAAAGAAAGAAAAAAAGAAAGAAAGAAAGAAAGAAAGAAAATAATACAATACTGAAAGAAAGAAAGAAAGAAAGAAAGAAAATAATACAATACTGAAAGAAAGAAAAAAAGAAAGAATGAAAGAAAATAATACAATACTGAAAGAAAGAAAGAAAGAAAGAAAGAAAGAAAGAACATAATACAATGCAAAAAGAAAGAAACAAACAAAGAAAATAATACAATACTGAAAGAAAGAAAGAAAGAAAGAAAGAAAGAAAGAAAGAAAGAAAGAAAGAAAATAATACAATACTGAAAGAAAGAAAGAAAGGAAGAAAGAAAATAATACAATACTGAAAGAAAGAAAAAAAGAAAGAAAGAAAGAATGAAAGAAAGAAAGAAAGAAAGAAAATAATACAATACTGAAAGAAAGAAAGAAAGAAAGAAAGAAAGAAAGAAAGAAAATAATACAATACTGAAAGAAAGAAAGAAAGAAAGAAAGAAAATAATACAATACTGAAAGAAAGAAAAAAAGAAAGAATGAAAGAAAATAATACAATACAGAAAGAAAGAAAGAAAGAAAGAAAGAACATGATACAATGCTGAAAGAAAGAAAGAAAGAAAGAAAATAATACAATACTGAAAGAAAGAAAGAAAGAAAGAAAATAATACAATACTGAAAGAAAGAAAGAAAGAAAGAAAGAAAGAAAGAAAGAAAGAAAGAAAGAAAGAAAGAACATAATACAATGCAAAAAGAAAGAAACAAACAAAGAAAATAATACAATACTGAAAGAAAGAAAGAAAATAATACAATACTGAAAGAAAGAAAGAAAGAAAGAAAGAAAGAAAATAATATAATACTGAAAGAAAGAAAGAATGAAAGAAAATAATACAATACTGAAAGAAAGAAAGAAAGAAAGAAAGAAAGAAAATAATATAATACTGAAAGAAAGAAAGAATGAAAGAAAATAATACAATACTGAAAGAAAGAAAGAAAGAAAGAAAGAAAGAAAGAAAGAAAGAAAGAAAGAAAGAAAGAAAGAAAGAAAGAAAATAATACAATACTGAAAGAAACAAACAAACAAAGAAAATAATACAATACTGAAAGAAAGAAAGAAAGAAAGAAAGAAAGAAAATAATACAATGCTGAAAGAAAGAAACAAACAAAGAAAATAATACAATACTGAAAGAAAGAAAGAAAGAAAGAAAGAAAGAAAGAAAGAAAGAAAGAAAGAAAGAATTTGAATTAAAAGCTTGTCTATGACCTCAGATTCATGACGTTTTATAAACCACAATCATCTGGCAGAGAATGAAAGATTTTGAAGAAATCGAAAAAATCGAAAAATACACTCAAAAGAACGTTAGAATTGTGTACAACTCTTTATGTGTGCGTATATGTGAGTGAATCTGTGTATTTGTGTAGATTTGTGTATTATTGCGTGTGAACGTATAAGTGATATTTAGCATGTGTGTTTACGAAGTTACATACACAGCGCGATAAATTTGAGGTTGTTGATTAAGTTGAGGCTGTATGAGACGCAATGTGAGGCCAAAATCGTGACAGATTGACCGTGTACAAATATTTTTTTAAGATGTATTTTATATAAATATATATAGTCATCCACACACAGATCTGTTTCCTTCAATCAGAACTCATCAGTGTGGCTAGACATTAGCTTCCCGTAGCTGAAATCGAAATTCGGTTGACTCAAACGCCAAGCCCAGCTTCTAACCCTTCAGCCACGAGGAGCCATTAGCTGCGCAGTAAATTTTAAACGGTTATGAATCACAATTACTATTGTTAACATACATCCGTTCAACGGCTACCGAGACCTCAATTAATATATGAAGAGGCTTGCAATAAACGCTTATGGCAACACGATTACTTCTTCGCTAGAGAACTCAACCTTACGGGGCTAGGGGGAGTATATATATATATATATATATATATATATATTCGCGTATAAGTGTGTGGATGTGGTGATAATTTTAACTAAGGAACAAAGTATCATCATTGCATTTCAAAGAAAATAAAGTTTTGATTTGTAACCATAAAAGGCGAGTGTTGTATGGTGGGCCAGAATCTCATAAATATCGTGGTGATGAGACATGCAATATCGTAATTATGCAATATTAGTATTTCACGCTGGAATGTGTTTTGTGGTAAATAGTAATAATAATTTGTACTAATTACGATGTGTTCATGACATATTGCGTATAAATCATTGTCATCCATGATTGTATGTACGTAAGGAATATCGTGAATATATAGTTGCAATAATTGTTTGTATTAGTTTTATCGTTTGTTTTTATGTCTGTGAGTGTGTATGGTGATGATTTTAACTAATAAGCAAATTATCATCATTACATAACTAAGGTTTGGTTTGGTGTCTTTGTTTAATGGCATATCAACCTTTGTAGGTTATTTAATGCTAAATCTATTCTCCTTGAAGAACAGTAGTGGTACTATTTAACCCATAGCTAGAAGGATAAGGGGGTTCATACCTTTCCCAAGGGTATTTGCCCGAAAGTGAACGTAATAGCGCGAATGGAGAATGAACTCGCTTACTACGATTCCGCAATCCATCGCTTTAACTATTACACCACGAGGATACCCCTACATAACTAAGAAAATGAATTTGACGTGTAACCATGATAGGTGCGGGACGTAAGGATAATAGGTGGGGAGTTGTGTTTGATTACAATAATAATAAAAACAGAGTGTTTTGAGATGGGTTGGTAATGATGGCTAATTTATCATTTTTTAATGTCTTACTGTAGGCGGGTATTGTATCCATTGGTTTCCTTCACATCATTCCACGGCAGTCGTTGGAAATGGACATGGCGACACGAGTTCAAATCCTGGACGAGACTGATTGCATTTCACATAGCACTAATACCCTTGGGAAAGGTATGAATCCAATTATTCTCCCTCCAGCTATGGGTAAATAGTATGGCAGACTGAGTTCTTCAGCCTTGGTGACGCAACTAGTCTAGGAGAAGGAAAACTCTGAATTGAAATCTGTTCAACTCCGCTTAAAAAATTGACCTTGTGTCATATCCTGCCCGAGAGGAGGGGTTGGGTAAATAGGATCATTACACGGCAATATTCCGGCTGAAAAAAAAAACACAACTTTTTTCTGTCTGAGGATGGCCACCTAATCACATACAAGAAACCAATACTTACGGATAAGCATCCATTTATCTATTCGGCTTATTATTTTTTACATAATAATACTATCACACACATTGACCGCCCTGTCGGCTGGGGCTGTAGTATACGCCCCCAACGAGTGTCCTGGATATGACACTGGATATGACACTAAGCAATTTGATAGTGAGGCTCCAGTGATGATGGAGCTTTGGGGAATGCGGAGCACCCCTTCATTGCTATTGCTCCCAGGTTTACCCAGGCCCGGAATGGTAGCCCCTGATAGGGCCCTAACTATGGGTTAAATACAACTAACAGCATACATACATATAGCTAAACTGAATTGTTTGAATTAGAACTGTTTGACTAAACTAAATAGCTTGAAATAGAAATATTTTTGACAATTAAAGTATACTTAAATTACACCTGCGTGCTTATGCTAAACTGAATTGTTTGAAATTGAACTGTTTTTGACATTGAGACTGTACTAACACTAAACTGAATTGTTTAATATAGAACTGTTTTGAAATTTAACTGTGTAAACAAAATCTGTATGCATACTAAATTGAAATAGCTGAATCAGAACTGTTTGAATAAATTGAATAGCTTGAAATAGAAATGTTTTTGACAATTAAACTGTGTACTCATGCTAAACTGAATTGTTTAAAATAGCCATGACTATTTGCATAAAAATGGATTTGGTGTTAGATAACCTACAAAGGTTGATATGCCATAAAACCCAACCAACCAACAGATATTGAGCTCTCTCCAATTTATACCGCATTTGATATACCAATAACCCATCAACTGATAACCATAAACTACTGCAATATATATATATATATATATATATATATACATCAACCCCGTAACCGTGTCAATTTTAAGTAGAGATTAACAACTTTGAATACAGAATTTTCCTTCTAAATTGGTTGGTATACCACGTTTTAAAGAACCCAGACGGCCTTACAATTTACCCATAGCTCGATCCATACCTTTCCTATGAGTATTAGCGCTTCGTGAAATGCAAACTGCTTCTTCCGGTATTTGAACTCGGTTCACGGTGTCTAGTTCCAACGAATGCATCCAATACACTACAGAGCCTTCATTAAATTCTAGGATTGTAAATTATATATATATATATATATATATATATATATATATATCATCCTCATCATCATCTTGTCATGCTGCTAACACGGATATCCTTGTTCCTCTCTCGTGATTTCTCCCTATCGTTCATCCCTTCTGGCAGATCGTCAGGGCTACATCCCGTATCCTCACAGAGCTGCTGTATGTAGGTTCGGGCTGGTCGCCCTGCTTTTGCTCGGCCATTTGAAGGGGTCCATAGGAGAACATCACTTATGAGCTCCTCTATGCTTCTCCGGAATGTCCTGCATGTCTGGTTCGTCTAACTTTGATAGTTTTCGTGATGGCTGTATAGCTGCTTTTTTGTGGGTAGTTACCTCCAGGACTTGTTGAGAATTGCTCACAGCATTCTTGTGTAATTACTGTCACGCTTCTTCTCCATCCGTTTCGTTCGCGTTCATGTAGTGCACCCATATAGCAGTATCGATACGACTGCTGCTTGGAAAAAACTGCGTTACATTTTATTGGTCAGGTCTGACTTCCATATGACCGATAGCTGTCTTTGCTTTTTGCCAGTTGCGTGTTGATGTGTTTTTCGGTTGATGAGACACTGCTTCCTAGGTAGGTGAACTTGTCAACTAGTTTCAGTGAGCTAACGCCTAGTGTGGAAATGTCACCTGTTGGATTAAAGTACATGTATTCAGTTTTGTGTGCATTGACACGGAGGGCCAATGCCTGAGGCGGCTCGTTCCAGACTATGCAGTAGTGTTTCGGCTTGGATGGGTGCATTGCCAGAATTGCTATGTCATCGGCGTAGTCGGTGTCGTTAATGGTTTTTGCAGAATACTTCTGCTTCTTTGCTTTGTCAGCTCGAAACCATTTACTTTGATTTTATCAATCGATGTTCTAAGCATGTAGTCTAGACAGATGAAAAAGATCAATGGGGCTAGTGTGTCCCTTTGCAATACTCCTACAATGTTTAAGTAGTCCGTGTCTCCATCCGGAGAACGTACTTTCACTATGGTGTTTCAATAGAAAATCATTATGGCTGCGACGGTCCTCTTTTGGTATGCCGTATGCTAGTAGAATTTGTTCCATCTTCCCTTTATGAATGGAATCA
>OY757941.1:4141878-4209378 GCA_963585895.1 Sepioteuthis lessoniana | reverse complement strand
AGTTGAAGATATATCTATTATTTTTCGTATATATATATATATATATATATTCTAAAAATACCCTTACCCCTAATTATCATACAACAGAACATTAAAAAGATTAAAAACCAAATCCCAGAACAAATGATTTTTTTAAAAATCTATAGACAAAGTTTATACTCGACTTTTATTGAGACTATTGTAATATAATGGCCGAGGGATTTTGTTTTATATATCTTGCCTTTCGGTTTAGTTAGGCTGAGAACCTTTCGCTTAGCGCATGAGTTAGTTAGGTGCAACATGAACGCAGGTGTTCACACGCGCACGGAGAGTACGCGTCATTCACAGATGTCAAAATAAAACCCTCGATAGAAATATGACCGGGGATGTGAATGACGTCATTCACCGGAAGCATGCGCAGAGGATTTCGGGGATTTGAGGAATGTCCGGAGTCGAGTTTTTAGCGTCCGAGGAAGACAGTTGACTTTCAGAGCTCGCCGAGGCCTAGCGTCGGGTGCCACACGTGGTTTGGGGCAGATGGAAAAGTCAGCATAGAAAGATTGTGCCTCTCTCTCCTGATGTCGAAAAACCTTTAAACTCAAAAAGGTAATAAAAGGTTTCGTACCTGAACTAAGAATTCGTAAGTGTTTTTTCGTGTTTCGGGATTCCTATGTTATCTATATACGAGTTATGAACATTCTATGTACGTTTCACACATATCCGTATCATGGGTATGTAACAAAGAATATAAGGAAAATAATTAAATTTCAAAATCTAAGTTTTGTTATTTGAAATATTGTAAGAACTCAAGTTATTTATTTTAAGAAAAATGTAATTATCGAAATTTAAGCCAATCGTAATAAACACATGACTAATATGTAATTCATATATCTAACGTTAAGTAATCGTAATAAATAAAAAAATTAATCTATAAAAAATATTATGTTAATGTAACTATTAATTTAAAAAAATAAAATACAAGATTTTAATGTTCGATTCTTAAGCTTGTGATTATCTATAGTAAAAAACGGTGTACTAAAAAATAGGTGTATTATTGGGATAATTCTTACTCGTTAAAAGTCCTATTATTTAATTTTTCTTTATTACCATTATTTTTATCTTATATTATGAAAATATGTTTATATATTTTATCTATTAATATCAATTTTATTTTATATTAGAGAATTAGTTATTCTTGTACAAACAATATTTCTAAAATTTTATAAATAAAGTCTGTTTTCTTATTTTTATTCCATAAATAATTGTGGTCGTCTGCTAGTCACGTTTCTTGACTGTGGCCTTAGTTCCGTGACTACAACATGCGTTTCCGGCTACTTGATTTATCAACTCCCTCTGTGCCCAGGTTGTTTTTAAAAGATCCACAGATGGAGGACGATACAATCTTTCCGGAACTTCTTCTGACAGTCTGGGTGGCTCGTTGGAACAAGTTGTATGGGTGTTGGCAACTAAAAAACAGAAAAAACTCTCCGTTACCAATTAACAACTATTTATTGAAACAATGGTGTAACAATATATATATATATATATATAGGGTGAGTCTCTTTTTGTTCTTTGCCCAGTCCGCTGGGGCTGCAGAATACACCAACTGCTTCTCTGCAGAGGGGTAAGACTCCCCCCCCAATGAGTGTCCTGGATATAACACTAAACAATCTGATGGTGAGGTTCCTGCAATGCTGGAGCTTTGGAGAATACGGAGTACCCCTTTATTGCCATCGCTCCCAGGTCCACTCTAACCCGGAGTGGTAGCACCTTATAAGGGTCTTATCTATGGGTTAAATAGAACTAACAGCATACTTATGCTAAAATGAATTGTTTGAGTAAACTGAATAGCAGGAAAGAGAAATGTTTTTGACACTTAAACCGTACTTACATTTAAACTGCGTGCTTATGCTTAACTGAATTATTTCAAATAGAACTGTTTTTTCGACATTTAAACTGTATTTACACTTAACTGAATTGTTACATATAACTGCATGAATAGTTTGAAATGGAAATGTTTTTTACAATTAAACTGTGTACTTATGCTAAACTGAATTGTTTTAAATAGAATAGATTATTTACATAAAATGGATTTGGTGTTAAATAACCTACAAAGGTTGATATGCCAACCAACCAACCAACCAACCAACCATATTTTTGTTCTATTTGAGAGACAGACTTGTGGGGTATCGGGCTGGTGCAGTCTTTCAATGCTACTCCATTTTTCAGAGAGTGACGCTTTTTCTGGAAAGGCTTTAGTTCTAGGAGGGATTTATTTTCATATTCTTCTGTCTTCGGTTTGGAAATCAGATATTTATTCTCTTTTAACCCTAAGAGAGTCTATTTTTATAAATGATTCTTCTGGAAACAAACATTCTCGATTAACGAACCAATTACAGATTATTTCGCATTCTTCCACTACTTTCGGTCTTGTCAGCCAATCAAATGCACTGATCTACGTCTACAGGAAGAGTATCCCTTCCACGTAACAGATTTTAATTGGTCATCCAATCAAACCACAATAGCACTTGGTTGATTTAGGGTCCCAGCCCACGCCTTATGGGAATGTATCTCTTTTCACATCAACCAAAGTAAAAATCAAAGATCTGATTAATCTATCCAAATATTTGACCTTTTAACCCAAACAGGAAGGAGGAAGTGATGTCATGTTTTAAAATGAATGAATGCACCGACCAAACCTCAAGTCTGCTTGATTTTTCTTTCGACAATTTGAAAGTTCAGTTTTTAGTAGTCCCTCACTAATATTTTAAACTGACCTTTGAATTTCTTTCAAAGTCAGTGAGTCTGTGTCACGTGGTCTCCCACTGGGAGGAGAGAAATAAGGGATTACTACTATTCTCGTGTTTGAATTAGCAAGCCGTCAAAGAATGACCGTTAAGAGAGATAGTAATGTAGGTCAATCCCGAAGTAACAAATCCAGGTCAGAGTGAAAGCCAACAGATGTTTACACTTAGTGACCAGGGGAAGGAAGAAGATAGAAGCCAAATGATAGGCTAGAACCCCAAGGCGGAAGTGGGAGCTTCTTCCGTCAGCGGAAATAGGAAATAAGAAAATCAGTTTTGGATCAGACATCGTCGTGAACAGATAGGACGAGGCCCATGCCAAGACTCCGGGTAAAGAAAGACGGAAAGTATCTTGGACAAGTCGGAGAAGGAGCCATACCTTCTAGCCAGAACTAAAAATAACATAAATTCCGTTAGCCCGTAAAAGAGAAAATATTCTCCACAGGAATCCATTGGAAAAGACAAGTAAACTTTAAGACTGTTTCTCCCTATACCCAATTATATATCCTCTCTCTCTCTCTCAATTTGAGGAAAGACTAAAGAAGAAAGAAAAGAAAAGAAGAAAGACATTTATGTTTATGTACTATCCGTTAACAATATAGCCGACGCGTTGAATATGTGTATCAACGTGTGGAGTAAAAAGATTGATATATTTTCATGTTCCCACGTGTTGAAGTTGTTCATTTGTATCATCTACTACCAAATTGTTTCATGCTTGTTTCTTTTTCAGCTTCTATTCGCCTTATGTCATTCTCGCTAAAATTGTCCTATATGAATTCCTTTAAAAATATTACACGGGAAACCGGGGTTGTCGACTACTATAATTAATATTATTGCATCTAAACCTAGAGGTCCATATCTTCCATTGTTCTAGGGAAGGAAAAACTAGTGGCCTTGGTGGGTGTGTGTATAGTGTGAAATTTGGAAACCCCTTACCAGCGGCGGTCAGTCTAGCCCTCAATTAACCCCACATAATATGCCAGTTCCTACATGCACGAGAAAGGACTCTGAACAAGGACTTATTCTACGAGGGATCAAGTGCCAGGCCGCCCCGTCCTCACACGTGCAAAAAAATAAACCCCCGTTTGGTGATAACAATATTTAAATGTACCAGTTCCCACACACGTTTAAATGGTTGCTCATCCGGGGATCTTTTTATTTCAATTTACCGTCACAGTCTGCTTTATATTTTTATAAAAGGAAAATTACATTTTCTTAGATAAAAAAAAAAGATGCATCATAGTCTTCAATAACAGTGAATCCTTCGTCTTGTCATAAAAAGCAAACACAAATCTGAGATATTACCTATTTCATCTAATAGCCAAACTTAACTGGCTTCATTGACAATTACTCAAATAAAGCACAATCATTCTAAGAGTGGTAAGTTCATGCCTTTGATTGATTGATTTTAACGGAACGTCAACCCGTTCAGGTCAATATTATTCTAAAAGATAAACGAATTTGAGTTCGAAATCGCTTACTACGAAATCGTAATCCAGAGCGATAACCCTTACGCCACGGAGACGTTTCAATAATTGATTGTTAATGGGTAGCGTGTTCGCCAATGGTCCAGGAGACCGGGGTTCAATCCCAGGTCGAGTCATACCAAAAACTCAAAAAATGGTACTTGATGCTGCCTTGCTTAGCACTCAGCATTATAAGATAAGGATGAAGGTTAAAGTTGAGCAATCCAAGGAATGGAGTAACGCCCTCCCCAACACCTCAGTGTAGTAGCTATTGAAAAGGGAGCCTTCGGGTCACCCTCGACTAAAGTCGCCTAATTTATTTACTTTACTTATATATACTATAAAATAATTGATGTATGTTCACTAATGATATTATAATCTTTTAACTCGGTGATTAATCCTAATAAATGTTATATAATAGCCGAGGGATTTCGGTTCATGCCTTTGAGTTTAGTTAGGCTGAGAACCTTTTGGCTCAGCACATGGGTTAGTTAGGTGCAACATTGAGGCAGGTGTTAACGCGGGCGCGCAGGGGCGGATGGAGGTGTCACTCAGATGTCATAATAGTCCGAGACGAAACGAGGTGTCAGGGTGCGGGTGACGTCACGCACCTGAAGCGCGCAGAGGTTTCTGTGAGGATCTGAAGAAAGTTAGAGAGTTGAGAATTAGACGCCAAACGAGAAGGATCGACTTTTGGAGCTCGCAGGCGCGAGTCGAACGTGCGCCCTATGGGGCTGCACGAGATGGGGGCCAAATGAATAAGACAGCATAGAAGATTGTGTCTCTTCTCCTTACGTCGAAACCTTTAACTCAAAGTTAATAAAAAGGTTTCGGACCTGAACAAGAAGTCGTTACGTGTTTTCGTATTCCGAGATTCCTATGTTCTATCGTTATGAACATTATATGGCTATTTCGCACATAGCGTTAATTGCGAATATGGTACATAAATATCTAATTTAATTTCTGGAGATTTTTACATTGATAACTTTTATTTCATTGTTAGTCATTAGATAGCATCATCAGTTATCGAATTTTTTACATGTGATAAAGATTTATGATATCGCTTTTATTATACTACAAAATAATGCCATGTTTATTAAAATTTGTCTATTGGGACACGAAAGGTTTACTTTTATCCCAGAACGGGGTTTTATTTTCGCACGTGTGAAGACGGGGCTGGTTGGCACATGATCCCTTCTAGAATAAGTCCTCGTTCAGAGTTTTTTTTTCTCAGGCATATAAGAACTGGCATATTATGTGAGGGATTAATTTAGGGCAAGACTGACCGCCGCTGGCAAGGGGTTCCAAATTTCACACTATCCACACACCCACCAAGTCGCTTTCCTTCCTTCCCCTAGACAATGGAAGATATGGACCTATAGGTTTAGTCGTAATAACATTATATTGACGTTGTCGGCAACTCCGGTTTCCCGTGTGAATTAATAGGACAATTCTAGGCAAAATAACATAAGGCGAATAGAAGCTGAAAAGGAAATGTGACACAACAAATTCGTAGCAGAACTGCAAAGAACAACTTAGACCACGTGGTGACATTAAAATACATGAATCTTTTACTACAATTATATACACTTTCAAAGTGTCAAAACATATAATAATTGAACAGTCCATGAACATAAATGTCTTTCTTCTTTTCTGTTCTTTCGTGTTTCTTCAAATTGAGAGAGAGAGAGAGAGAGAGAGAGAGAGAGAGAGAGAGAGTGGTATATAAAATTTAAGTATAAAGGAGAAATAGCCCCAAAGTTACTTATCTTATTTTTCGACGGGGTTCCACTGGAGAATCTTTCTTCTTTCACGGGCTAGTAGACTTTATGCTATTTTTAACACTGACTTGAAGAACTTGGGTCCCTCGTGTCCAAGATATGTTTTTGTCTTCTTCACCCGGAGTAAATGGCTATGGGTCTGTCTGCCACGAGCCCTTTCCAATAACTGACTTTTCATCTCGTTTTTTTCGCCGACGGGGAGAAGGCGCCACTTCCATTTTAGGGTCCCAGCCAATCATTTGGCTTCTCCCTCCTTCCCCCTGGTGTCCGGCGACCTGAGGTTACTAAGTACCAACATCTGTTGATATCCCCTCTGTGACCTACATTCTTTCTTAACGGTCACTCTTTGACGGCGTAATACTGTCAATTCAAACACGAGGAGTAGTAATTTTATTTCCCTCCTCCCAGCGGGATATCACGTGACACTATTTAAAAAGATTTTTTAAATTATTGTTTCCTCTCTCCAATTAAAGATTTTTTTACGTCATTCAGGAGATGTGTTTAAAATTGATGCGTTTAATGAAGTTCACATAAAAATATTTGCTACTAAATTGATTTTAATGTTTAACAGGACCTAAAACAACAGGAAGAGGTACGAATGTCTATTCGGTAAGGTTATGTCATACAATCTCCGAATGAAGATTTTTATGTCATTTAGGTTAGGTGTTAAAATCGTCGCGTTTTATGTGCAAATAAAAACATGCAAGAAACTTGATAAAAATATGCTGGTAACTTGATTTTAATGTTTAACAGAACCTAAAACAACAGGAAGAGGTACCAATGTCTATTCGGTACCATTATGTCACACTATCTCCAAATGAAGATTTTTTAACGTCATTTTGGGGAGGTGTTAAAATTGTCGCGTTTTATGTGCAAATAAAAATATGTTAGTAACTTGATAAAGATATGCTAGTAACTTGATAAAAATATGCTTGTAACTTGATAAAAATATGCCTCTAATTTGATAAAAATATGCTTGTAACTTGATAAAAATATGCTAGTAACTTGATAAAAATATGCTTGTAACTTGATAAAAATATGCCTCTAATTTGATAAAAATGTGCTTGTAACTTGATAAAAATATGCTCATAACTTGATAAAAATACGCTTGTAATTTGATAAAAAAATATGCTAGTAACTTGATAAAAATATGCTTGTAACTTGATAAAAATATGCTAGTAACTTGATAAAAATATGCTAGTAACTTGATAAAAATATGCTTGTAACTTGACAAAAATATGCTGGTAACTTGATTTTAATGTTTAACAGGACCTAAAACAACAGGAAGAGGTACGAATGTCTATTCCGGACCGTTATGTCACACAATCTCCAAATGAAGATTTTTTACGCCATTTTGGGGAAGTGTTAAAATTGTCGCGTTTTATGAGCAAATAAAGATATTTGCTAGTAACTTGATTTTAATGTTCAACAGGACCTAAGACTACAAGAAATCTCAATTCAGTTTTCTTGAGGAGTGTAGATATTTTTTCCTGTAATTGTTAAGATATTTTCGCATTAATTCAATTTTCCTGCATTTAGAGAAATCCTTATTTACATGATATTTTTTTTAAATCATAAGAATCTTTGGGGAGAGAATGATGAAAACCTTATAAAGCGATATCAAATTTATTTAAAAGATGTCGGCTTCAAAGTTTCACCTCCCTTACAAATACAGATTTCGAATTTTTTCCTGTTAAAGTTGGGGATTTGGGGATAAGTAAAATTTAATTTTTGATACCACAGGATCTAGAATTACGAGCTTAGATTTGAGAGGGTGTTGAGCCTGATCCCAGCTTCAAGCGTCCTATGTGTCTAGCCACACTGAAGAGTTGTGAAACAACGAAACAGTCTGTCTGCGGATATATATATCATCATCATCATCATATCGTGCTGGCAGCACGGATATCCCTGACCCTCTTTCGCCACTCCTCCCTATCGTTCATCGCCCTAGGCAGGTCTTCAGGACAACAACCTGTATCCTCACATAGCTGCTGAATGTACGTTCGTGCTGGTCGTCCTGCTTTTGCGCGGCCGTGTGTGGGGATCCATAAGAGTACATCTCTTATGAGTTCATCTCTGCTTCTCCAGCAATGTCCTGCATGTCTGGTTCACCTAACTTGAATAGTTTTCGTGATAGGGGGCAGGTGGCCATACAGTTGGTGTCTTGTGGGGTGTTGCTGCCAGGACTTGTTCAGGATTGCACGCAGCATTCTTGTGTAATTGCCATCTAGTTTCTTCTCCAGCCGTTTTGTTAGCGTCCATGTAGTGCATCCATATAGCAGTATCGATGTGACCGCTGCCTGGAAGAAACTGCGTTTCATTTTATCGCTTAGGTCTGATTTCCATATAGTCGATAGCCTATTGATAGCTGTCCATGCTTTCGTTAACCTCGTTTCGATGTCCTTTTCGGTTGATTCGACGCTGCTTCCTAGGTACGTGAATTTGTCTACTAGTTTAAGAGGGGTTCCTTCTAGAGCGGAGATGTCCCCCGTTTGGTTTATAGCACATATAATATATATATATATATGTATGTGTGTGTGTGTGTGTGTGTGTGGAGAAAATAGAAAAACAAGGTAATTCATAAGTGATGAATTTATTTTGAAGGAAAGTCAACCGTTAAAACGTTTCAGTTTTTGAAAAACCTTCGTCCTGACTTTAAGATGGTGGAACAAGTGTTGATAGAACAACGAAGGATGGTTCAAATTTAAAAATCCATCGTTGTTCTGCCATCTTTAAGACCTGCCAAAGGTTTTACTAAAACCGAAACGTTTTAACGTTGACTCTTCCTTCTGTAGATGAATATATATATATATATAATGTGTGTGTGTGTGTTGGTTGCTTCCTTGCTTGCTTGCTTGGGGTTTTATGGCATATCAACCTTTGTAGGTTATTTAACGCCAAATCAATTTTTATACAAATAATCAGTTCTATTTCAAACAGTTCAGTTTAGCATGATTACACAATTTAAATTGTCAAAAACATTTCTATTTCAAGCTATTCAGTTTCGTCAAACAGTTCTAATTCAGCTAATTCAATTTAGTATGAGTACAGATTTTGTTTGCACACAGTTAAATGTCAAAACAGATCTATAATAAACAATTATTATCGTTTAGTGTAAGTATAGTTTCAATGTCAATGACATTTCCATTTCAAATAATTCAGTTTAGCATAAGCACGCAGTTTAAATGTAAGTACAGTTTAATTTAAAAAACATTTCTATTTCAAGCTATTCAGTTTTGTGAAACAGTTCTAATTTAAACATAAGGATGCAGTTTAGGTTCTGTTTAATCCATATATAGGGCCCTATCAGGTGCTACCACTCCGGGGTCAGAGTGGACCTGCGAGCGATGGAATTGAAGGGGTGCTCTGCATTCCCCAAAGCTCCAGCATCACAGGAACCTCACTATCTGATTGTTTAGTGTCATATCCAGGACTTTCATTGGGGAGGGGTCTTACCCTTCTGCAGAGGAGCAGTCGGTGTATTCTACAGCCCCAGCTGACAGGACAATATATATAGTATATATATATGTGTGTGTGTGTGTGGTAAAAGTGTTAAACAATGTTACTACTACAGGTATTGAACTCGCCATCAACAAAATTACTTGCACGTTTCTTCACATTTTACACTTAATCATTATATTATATATATATATATAATATATATATAATATATATATGATATTATATTATATATATATATATATATATATATATATATATCAACCGTTATGTCTAAAGGAACTAATCATATTTTAAGGACTATACACGCTACTTACTAACACATGAAAGACGTTTTACAGCGTTTATCCAATTAATTTGTTTAAAATTGTTCAAATAGAATTTCTTATTCTGAAACGATGTTAAGTTTTTTGTTTTGATTTTTTTGTTTTTGTTTTTGTTTTTGTTTTGTTCATTTGGTCCATTACATTTTTTGATTAAGAACAGAAGCGTAAAATTCGTGCTGACGTCATCGTTTTTTGTTGTTTTTTTTGTGGGGGGCTTCTTTTTTTTTCTTAAACATTTGCAAACAGAGGCTTATCTTCCCACGCCTTTAAATTCATATGTTTAATATTCTCCCCCTTATCTTTTAATATAAATACAAATAAAATATAAATACAATATTCAGAGACTAGCACGACTTGTTTGGCTTAGTTTCGTACAGAGATAGATAGATAGATAGATAGATAGATAGATAGATAGATAATCTGGTTTCATTTATTTCGGTTTTATGGCATATCAACCATCGTAGATTATTAATGCAAAATCCATTTTTATTCATATAAACAGTTCTATTTCACGCAATTCAGTTTGGCATAAGAACACTGTTAAGTTCTATTTGATCCATAGATTGGACCCTATCAAGGTGCTACCACTCCGGGCCAGAGTGGAACTGGGAGTGATGGAAATGAAAGTGTACTCCGCATTTCCCAAAGCAACACCCTTACTGGAGCCTCACCATCAGATTGCTTAGTGTCATGTCTAGGACACATGTTGAGGGAGTCTTACTTCTCAGCAGAGATGCATTCGGTGTATTCTATAGCCCCAGCTGACGGAACAAGGCTAAGAGAGATCGACAGATGGATAAATAGAAAGAAAGAAAGAAAGAAAGAAAGAAAGAAAGAAAGAAAGAAAGACATAGAGAGGCTGGTAGGAACAGACTGATATAAATAGAAAAGAGTTTCAGTGTCGTAAACTTCGGTAATAAGTAATACCTAATAACCTCCGTTATGATTGCACGATGTTCCTCTTGAAGTCATAACTTACTGGAAAATCTGGTTGAGAAGAAAATTAGCCTTTCATAAAAAAATCTTTTACTTGTAGCTATTCATGAGCGATACAATGTGAGGCATGTTCAGAAACGTACTAAACTTGCTACTTTCTTTATCAACACAGAAATGGACAATGAATGAAAGTATTTTGAACAAAATTTGGAGCCTGATTGAATCACGTGATTTGGTATGTCAGCCAACGAATAGCCTTGTGGCTAGAAGATAACGTTGAGTAGAAATATTTATTCTGTGGAATTTCACAGTCTTCAGGGCTATCAATTGAGGTTCGCCTGATTGTTGGAAATGTAAAATTCCTAGACTTGAGATTTATTTTCCTTTTAATGTTATTCCATTTCAGAGTTAAAATAATGGGCGTATATCATCATCATGTCACGCCATCTGCACGGATATTTCTGACGCTCTCTCGCCACCTCTCCCTATCTTCCATTGTTCCTTGCAAGTCTTCCGGGCTACATCCAGTATCAGCACAAAGCTGCTGCATGTATGTTCGAGCTGGACGTCCTGCCTTTGCTCGTCCCTGTGAAGGGGTCCATAGGAGTTCATCACTTATGTCTGGTGTGTCTAACTTTAATAGTTTTCGTGACGAGTGGTAGGTGGCCGTACAGTTGCTGTTTTGTGGGGTGCTGTCTCCAGGACTTGTATAATATTGCTCGCAGCATTCTCGTGAAATTGCCATAAAACTTCTTCTCCATACGTTTTGTTAGCGTCCACGTGGGGCATCCATATAGCAGTATCGATACTACTGCTGCTTGGAAGAAACTGTGCTTCATTTTATCAGTCAGGTCTGACTTCCATACGACCGATAGCCTATCGATAGCTGTCCATGCCTTTGCCAGTCGTGTGTTGATGTCTGTCTCGGTTGATGAGACACTGCTCCCGAGGTAGGTGAACTTGTCAACCAGTTTCAGTGCGCTACCGTTTAGTGTGGAGATGTCACCTGTTTGATTGTGGTACATATATTCCGTCTTGTGTGCGTTATATATATATATATATATATATATATATAATACAAATTTCATTGAACATAATTGATATTTTCTGTCTACATATTTTCTTGTTGATCTTTTCATATTGCCGTATTGAACTTATAGTATTCATCGGGAATTGATGGATATATTTTCCATAATTGTTTATATCCCAAGTACTTTCTGCCCGACCTTGGGCCATCATCAGCGGAGGATATATTACAAAAGTGATGTAACTTTTGTATGTATATTACTACTTTGTAAGAAGAAAAGCATCTGGGCCGTTGCAGTGTGTAGCGTTTACTTATAAAATTGTTTTATAAATAGTGTCAGTAGCTAAAGACATTTAAGTACATTAGCACTGGTTTGAAAATTAATTCTTTTAAGTTTGGGTTGATTGTTCCGAATATGTAGCGCTTCCAGAATTTGTAGTTTTTGTTTGTTATTTTGATGTTCTAATATTGTTGTGTTGTCGGTGAGAATTTTCCGTACTTCTGTTGTAGGACATGAATGTTTTTTTAAATGCTATGCTATACTATAAAATCAATACGGCAATATGAAAGGATCAACAAGAAAATAT
The DNA here is from genome assembly GCA_963585895.1 of Sepioteuthis lessoniana. NCBI lineage: Eukaryota > Metazoa > Mollusca > Cephalopoda > Myopsida > Loliginidae > Sepioteuthis > Sepioteuthis lessoniana. The sequence goes on along the minus strand of OY757941.1, from coordinate 4,197,013 downwards.
GTTGACAGAAAATGTCTATTATGTTCAACGAAATTTGTATTAATAAAGAAATGCTGCCAAAGTTTTAAAATAGCGTTCCCTTTTTTTAAATACATCACTTACCCTGTTTTATCCAACTCTGCGTTACCATATTTTCGTTATGGTATAAACTTTCAAAACTTCCAAAACTCTTTAAAAAAAACAAACACACCTTACACAAGCAAGCAACCCCTGATGATGGCCAATGAAGGGTCCTAAAGCGTTCGGGACAATTTCGCGAAATTCATCTACCAATTCCAACCAGAAACTAAGACCTTATCAGAAAACTTGAAAGGATCTTAAATAAATTATACAGAAAAAATTTTTCATTATTTAATGAAATATGTTTAATATATATATATATATATATGTGTGTGTGTGTGTGTGTGTGTATTATATATATTTATATATACATTAAACCCTCTCTCTCTATATATATACATTAAACACAGTATATACATATATATATATATATATACATTAGACACAGTAGATATATATATATATATATAGTTACTTAACTGCCTGATGATTGTTATTTAGCAAAAAACTCCATGAAACCCAGGGTCAGAGAATATTTTCCATGGATTAAATATATATATGAAATAAGTTGATTAAGTCGAAATCAAGGATCACCAATGAGAATTAAATTTATTGAAGTAAACTCCTCCGGCTGCGATGCACTTTTTCTGGAGGTGCCCGTGGTGTAATGGTTATCGTCGTAGGAAATGAACACAGCGACACGAGTTCAAATCCTGGACGAGACTGATTGTATTTCACATAGCACTAATACCCTTGGGAAAGGTATGAATCCAATTATTCTCACTCCAGCTATGGGTAAATAGTAAGACAGACTGGTTTCTTCAGCCTTGGTGAGGCAACTAGTCTAGGAGAAGTAAAACTCTGAATTCAAACCTGTTAAACTCCGCGTAAAAATTGACCTTTTGTCATATCCTCCCCGAGCGGAGGGGTTGGTAAATAGGGTAATGCACTGTAAACTTGGAGAAATGCCACAGAAACGTATGGAATGCTTCAGGGTGCTTTGCGACCATCTTGCATGAATCGAGCATGAGTTTTTCAGTGGGATAAGAGATTCAAGGAAGCCAGGGAGTCTGTGAGGGATAATGAGAGGTGTGGGCGGAGTGAGGAAGTCAATACACCATACATGATTGGCCAAAAGGTTAGGGTTAGGGTTACTATGTTGAGGTTTTAAGGGAGTTCAGCAAGAGATTCCGTCGGAAGAGGCCAGCACTCTTCAAATCGGGTCTGTGGCATTTCCACGAGGACAATACACCAGTCCATAACTCTATCCTTGTCACTGTCTATTTGACCAAGATGGGCATCAAGACAGTTCCTCACCCTCTCTATAGTCCAGACCTTGCTTCCTGTGACTCTTGGTTATTCCCTAAGTTGAGAGGCTGTCGTTATGAGACAACTGAGGAGATGAAAGAGGCTGTGACGAAGGTCATTGAGACGCTCACACAAGAGGACTTCCATGGCGCCTTCAAGAAGTTGTTGGAACGGTACAACAAGTGCATTGCCGCCGGAGGAGATTACTTCGAAGGGGACTAACGTTTCATGTGTATACTATCAATAAAAGTGCCCATACAATAAAGTCTGGAAACTTATCGTATGCACTTCGTACATAGTTTAATTCTATTTGACCCATCGATAGGAACTTATACGATTCTAACACTCCAAGCCAGAGTGGACCTTAGATCGATGACAATAAAGGGGTACTACGCATTCCCCAAAGTTCCAGTATAACTGGAGCCTCACCATCAGATGCAGTTTAGTGTCATAATCAGAACATTCGTTTGGGGAGTCTTGGCCCTGAGAAGAGATTCTACAGCCACAGACGACTGAGCTGTGTTTCCACACAGTTATATGATATAAAATACCCCGTTCTAATACAAATAATTTGCACACAGTTATATGGTTTCAAGTGTTCCTATCTAATACAAATAATGTTTGAAAATATTTTACCTATAGCTAGGACGCTAACCAGTCTAAAAGTCCAAGTCCGTAATAGCAATGAAAGGGAGACTCGACTCCTTGGGATTTAATGCCCAACCCAAGACACCTCATCTAGACGGTGAAGGGTCTTACTTCACTTCACCACAGGGCAGGTTTTTATTCTTGAAACTCAGCATTTTTATCAAATCATCAAAACACGAAAATACTATTTTTACTTCATCATCATTTGGTGAAGAAGAAAAAAAAGTGTAGAAACAGAAAAGAAAACGACGTATTTGTAAATATTGAGATTTATTTTATTGTAAAATCCTGGAATTGATATTAATTACGCTATGCATTCTCAACTGAAAAATGCGAAATCGTAGCAAAAATAAAAACTGTCTTTCGAGCAATAACAGGGGATTAACTAAAAGATTAGATATTTGCAAAGATAAAGTTGTTACGCGGGTTATATGTGTGTAAGAGGAGGAGGTGCCGGAACCTTCCATTGGCGCGAAAAATGAAATCGGTAAATTAAGTCTTAGCGAAACTTGACGATGATTTTGCGTGAATGAATTTGATATAGGCAACTATGTCTTGTGAGTAAATTAGAAGGAAGGAAGGAAGGAAGGAAGGAAAAGATATAGAAGAAAGAAAGAAAGAAAGAAAGGATAAGAAAAAAGAAAAGAAGGAAAAGCAATAGAAAGAAAGAAAAAAAGAAAGAAAGAAAAAAGAAAGAAAGAAAGAAAGAAAGAAAGTGTTTGGAAGGAAGGAAGGAAGGAAGGAAGGAAAGAAAAGATATAGAAGAAAGAAAGAAAGAAAGAAAGAAAGGAAGAAAGAAAGAAAGGATAGGAAGGAAGAAAAGAAGGAGAAGCAAAAGAAAGAAAGAAAGAAAGAAAGAAAGAAAGAAAGAGTTTGGATGAAAGAGAGGAAGGAAGAAAGGAAGGAAAAGCAATAGAAGAAAGAAAGAAAGAAAGAAAGAGTTTGAAAGGAAGGAAGGAAGGAAGGATGGAAGGAAGGAAAGAAAGAAGGAAAGAAAAGCAACTGAAGAAGGAAAGAAAGGATGGGGAGAAAGAAAGGAAGAAAAAGAAAAGAAAGAAAGAATTTGGAAGGAAGGAAGGAAGGAAGGAGGGAAGGAAAGAAAAGCAATCGAAGAAGGAAAGAAAGGATGGGAAGAAAGGAATAAAGAAAGAAACAAAGAAAGAAAGAGTTTGGAAGGAAGGAAGGAAGGAAGGAAGGAAGGAAGGAAGGAAGGAAGGAAGGAAAACATATAGAAGAAATAAAGAAAGGATTGGAAGGAATAAAAGAAGGAAAAGCAAAAGAAAGAAAGAAAGAAAGAAATAGTTTAGAAGGAAGGAAGGAAGAATGGAAGGAAAACATATAGAAGAAAGAAAGAAAGAAAGAAAGAAAGAAAGAAAGAAAGAGTTTGGATGGTAGGAAGGAAGGAAGGAAGGAAGGAATAAGAAGATATAGAAGAAAGAAGGAAAGGGTAGGAAGGGAGAAAAGAAAGAAAAGCAAGAGAAAGAAAGAAAGAAAGAAAGAAAGAGTTTGGAAGAAAGACAGGAAGGAAGGATGGATGTATGGAAGGAAGGAAAGAAAGAAAACCAATAGAAGAGGGAAAAAAGGAAGGGAAGAAAGAAAGGATGGGAATGGAGAAATGAAGGAAAAGCAATAGAAAGAAAGAAAGAAAGAAAGAAAGAAAGAAAGAAAGAAAGAAACCAATGAGATAAAAAATCGTAGGTAACGCAGCTGTAAGAAAAAACTCAATAAGCGCATGGTAACCAAAAAAAAAAAAATAAATAAATAAAAAATACGCAATCAAATAAATAAATAAATAAATAAAAGAAATTTACTTAAACTGATCAGACAAGTTAAAGTTTTCAATCCACGAAATTCTCAATTGATTTTTTCTCTGGCATAAAAAAAAGAGACGCAAGAGTAAAATCATCATCATCATCCTCTTCTTCTTTGACGGAATTTGCTTATCGATGGATTCGCTTATTAAAAAAAAATCAATGATGAATATCTATATTGAACTTAGAACAAATGATTCGCGTATTCATATAAACGATTATAATTTCTTTTTAAAAAAAAAAAATCCTTCAATGAATCCTTCAAATAAAATCGATATTAGAGTGAGGGGAACGAGATGGGTTCTTTAACTTGTCACGGAAAAATGATTTAAAACAAAAACGTCGAGAAATGTCGATGATACAGCGAGTTTCCGGAATTATGCAACTCTAACAATTGAGAGGGCAGAATTGATGCCCTCAATAATTAGATAGATAGATAGATATATAGATATGAACTAACAAAGATAGATAGATAGTGAACAGATTGAGAGAGATAGACTGACATATATGAAGCAACACAGAAAAGTCTCTCTCTCTCTCTCTCTCTATCTCTCTCTCTCACAGTATATATTTATATATATATATACATTCGGCATATCCTAAGCTCCATCAATAGGTGCGTATATATATATATATATATATATATATATATATATATATATATTTATACGAGGTTCATACGATAAGTTTCCAGACTTTTTTCGTATGGACATTTTATTGATAGTACACAAATGAACGTTAGTCCCCTTCCAAGTAATCTCCTCCGGCTGCAATGCACTTGTTGTATCGGTCCAACAACTTCTGCAAGGCCCCATGGAAGTCCTCTTGTGTGAGCGTCTCAATGACCTTCGTCACAGTCCCTTTCAACTCCTCAATTGTCTCATAACGACAGCCGGTGAGCTTAGGGAATAACCAAAAGTCACAGGGAGCAATGTCTGGACTATAGGGAAGCTGAGGAACTGTCTTGATGCCCAATTTGGACAAATAGTCGGTGACAAGGATGGAGTTGTGGACTGGTGCATTGTCCGATTTGAACTTCCTTAAAACCTCAACATAGTAACCCTAACCCTAACCCTTTGGCCAATCATGTATGGTGTATTGACTTCCTCACTCCTCCCACATCTCTCATTATCCCTCACAGACTCTATGCCTTCCTTGATTCTCTTATGCCACTCAAAAACTGATGCTCGATCCATGCAAAATGCTCCAATGCAGTCTGAAGCATTCCATACGTTTCTGTGCCATTTTTTCCAAGTTTCAAACAGAATTTTATTGCATATCGTTCTTCTAAAGTTTCAGATTGCATTTTTGAAAATCACCAGCTATTACAATCAGGCTTTAGAAGGGTGTATTCCAATTGCTACTGTAGCTGTTGATTTGAAGCTGAAATCATAAAAATTGGTCAGTCATCTCATAAGATGTATCGCAATAACACAGTGAATTTTCAAGAGTCTACAACAATTTTAAATGCCCATACGAAAAAAGGCTGATAACTTATAGTATGCATATATATATATATAGTCATCCACAGACAGATCTGTTTCGTTCTATCAGAACTCATCAGTGTGGCTAGACATACTAGCTTCCCGTAGATGGGATCGAAACCCGGTTGACTCAAAGGCCAATCCAAGACTTTACCCCTCAGCCACGAGTAACCAAAAGCAGCGAAGTAAATTTTAAACGGTTATGAATCACAATTACTATTGTTTACATACATCCGCTTATCGGCTACTGAGAGCTCAATTCATGTATGAAGAGCCTCGCATATACGCAAATGGCAACGCGATTACTTCATTCGCAAGAGAGCTCAATCCTACGGGGGTGGGGGAGCATACATATATATATCAGTGCGGCTTAGAATACACAGAATATATCCCCACAGAAATCCCACCCTCAAACACACACCACAAAGGAGTGTCATATGTAATGAGGTTTCGGTCTGGCCCTTTCGGGGAGTGTGGAGAACCTTTTCATTGCCATTAATCCCTTGGCCATTCTTATGGCAGTATATTTTACAGCCTTATCAACGAGCCAAATTGATTAGTTTGAAAATAATTAGCATTACTTCAAACCAAATAATTATGTGCAAATAAATAAAGATTATCTTTCAACTATGAACCAATTCGTATTTTACTCTGGTAAAAAATTGAATCCGACAATTCTTAAACAGCTCTGGATTAATAGTTGGGCACTCTTTAGCCTTGAAGTGGCAACCAATAGAAGAGAACGAAAAATTTCAATATAAACAAGTTGTACCTAGCTTTAAAACTGGTTTTATGTCGCATTATGCTCGTTTCTTGGTAAATGCTTTCTTTAAACTATATAATTGCTTGAATTATAAGTATTAAGTAGAAATTATTGAAACCATATATATATATATATATATATATATCATGTCGTGCAGCCAGCACGGATATCCCTGACCCTCTCTCGCCACTTTTCCCAATCGTTCATCACCTCTGGCAGGTCTTCTGGGCTACATCCCGTATCCTCACACAGCTGCTGTATGTATGTTCTAGCTGGTCGTCCTGCTTTAGCTCGGCCGTATGTGGGGGTCCGTAAGAGTACATCAATTATGAGCTCGTCCCTGCTTCTCCAGCAGTTTCCTGCGTGCCTGGTTCGTCTAACTTGGATAGTTTTCGTGATGGGAGGCAGGTGGCCGTATAGTTGGTGCCTTGTGGGGTGTTGCCGCCAGGACTTGTTTAATATTGCTCGCAACATTCTTGTGTAGTTGCCGTCTAGCTTCTTCACCAGTCGTTTTGTTATCGTCCAAGTGGTGCATCCATACAGCAGTATCGATACGACCGCTACCTGGAAGAAACTGCGTTTCATTTTATCGGTCAGGTCTGATTTCCATATGATCGATAGTTTATCGATAGCTGTCCATGCCTTCGTTAGCCGCGTGTCGATGTCTTTTTCGGTTGATGAGACACTGCTTCCTATGTATGTGAATTTGTCAACCAGTTTCAGAGAGGTTCCGTCTAGTCTGGAAATGTGGCCAGCTTAATTAAAGCACATATATTCAGTTTTGTATGCATTGACATGGAGGCGAATATATATATATATATATATATATATATATATATAATTATTTAAACCATATATTATTGAAACCATATATATGAAACCATATATAAAATGACTCAAATTTCGATATAAAATAGCTCACAAAGAGTTGATAGGTCGTTAAAATAGATTGAAGCATTAAAAAAAAAGGAAGAGCATCTCTCTCCCGAATCAATAAAATTTCTCAGAGAAAAAGTCATCTGTCCTTGACTTGTTAGTTTGGGCTGTAGAATAATTCGACTGCCCTTCTGAGGAGAGGTAAGACACTCCTCAGCAAGTGTTCAGGGTATATCACTAAACTGTTTAATGGTGAGGTTCCAGTCCTAGAATTTTGGGAAGTATGAAATGCTCCTTCATTGCAATTAATAACCAATCCACTCTAACCCGGAGTGGGAGCACCTGTTAGGGTCTCATCTTGCCCAGTCGGCTGGGGCTGTAGAAAACACCGACTGCTTCTCTGCTGAGGGGTAAGACCCCCCAAACGAGTGTCCTGGATATGACACTAAACAATCTGATGGTGAGGTTACAGCAATGCTGGTGCTTTGGGGAATGCAGAGTACCCCTTTATTGCCATCGATCCCAGATCCGCTCTGGCCCGGAGTGGTAGCACCTGATAAGAGTCCTATCTATGGGTTAAATAGAATTAACAGCATACTTATGCTAAACTGAATTGTTTGAGTAAACTGAATAGTTTGAAATAGAAATGACTTTTACAATTAAATCGAACTTACATTTAAACTGCGTGCTTATGCTTAACTGAATTATTTCAAATAGAACTGTTTTTCGACATTAAAATTGTATTTACACTTAACTGAATTGTTACATATAACTTCTTGAATAGTTTGAAATAGAAATGTTTTTGACAATTAAACTGTGTACTTATGCGAAACTGAATTGTCTTAAATAGAACAGATTATTTACATAAAATGGATTTGGTGTTAAATAACCTACAAAGGTTGATATGCCATAAAACCCACCAAACCAAACCAAACTAGGGTCTCATCTCTTGGGAAATAGAACTATGCAACCGTTTGCTGTAATTGAAAGCATTTAACTGTATGCAAACAAATAATTAATATCAAATATATACATTTTCGGTTTCTTTGTTAAATGGCATATCAGTCTTTGTGGGTTATTTGATACCAAAGCTGTTCTTGTAGAAGGAAAATGGATGCTGTTAACCCATATCAGGATGGATAAGGGGGTTCAATACCTATCCCAAGGAGGTGCCCGTGGTGTAATGGTTATCTTCGTAGGAATTGGACACGACGATACGAGTTCAAATCCTGGACGAGACTGATTGCATTTCACATAGCACTAATACCCTTGAGAAAGGTATGAATCCAATTATTCTCCCTCCAGCTATGGGTAAATAGTAGGACAGACTAGGTTCTTCAGCCTTGGTTAGGTAACTAGTCTAGGAGAAGGAAAACTCTGAATTGAAACCTGTTAAACTCCGCTTAAAAATTGACCTTGTGTCATATCCTGCTCGAGCGGAGAGGTTGGGTAAATATTAATACCTATCCCAAGAAAACGTAATAGCACTACTGGAGATCGAACCTGCTTACTTTGTGGCTGCACTCCAGCACATTGGCCACTATCCCATAAGGAAGTTATCCCCCACTCTTCCATCAGATAAAGAGATTTCTTACTGAATGGTAAAAATTATCTTTAAAAATCTCAAATGTGTTTTGCACCACGTTTTTCAGAGAATATATTTTTGTTTCAACTAAATGCTAAATTTCTGCTATAAATATTTTTTTCTGTTTGATGAAAGGCGGTGCCTGTGGTGTAATGGTTATCGTCGTAGGAAATGGATACGGCGACACGAGTTCAAATCCTGGACGAGACTTATTGCATTTTACATAGCACTAATACCCTTGGGAAAGGTATGAATCCAATTATTATCCCTCCAGCTATGGATAAATAGTGGGGCACACTTGGCTCTTCAGCCTTGCGGAGGCAACTAGTCTAGGAGAAGGAAAACTCTGAATTGAAACCTGTTAAACTCCGCTTAAAAAAATTGACCTCGCTTCATATCCTGCCCGAGCGGAGAGGTTGGTAAATATGATAATAAGATGAAATGTGGAAAATTTAACAATACGATATAAGGCTCAAAAGATTTGAGCCTCAATTAAATTATGCGCGAGCTTGTGTGGTGGGGGAGAAATCGAGGATTTGTTTCGCTGAGCTAAACATTGAGCTGATAACATCAAAGATTCTATTGGCAGTTAAAACAGGTACTTCACTCTGGTCAAAGACCTTTGTAAATTTACTTAAAAAAGAAAATGTACATCAAAGACGTTTGTTTTGAAAAATATATACAAAGAGAAAATATCGTTCTGGTTTTTGTAGAGTGGTCACTCTTAAAGTATCTACTGTTCAAAGCGACACTGATACAGATTTAATGGATTGTATTTTTTTTTAAAGTGTTGTTGGGGTCTAAAAAAAATTTATTTTATAGATATAGTAAATACTGCTAAATATATGATCCTCTGAAACACGGACGATCTTGAGTTGTTTTGCGTAGACGTGTAAATCAAGTAAAGGTGAGTGAATTCAGGGATGGTCAGTTTGTTTTAGAATCGTCTGATATTTAAAATTTTGAGACAAACAAGTGAGAGGAATTGGCTTATGTTTGGGACTTTGCCGTGACTTGTCACTAAACGAATTGCAGACGTGTAATTGAACGATTTCATTATTGTTAAGTTTAGGGTGTGGGTGGGAGAAACGGATTCAGAGACGTCAGGGAAAACTAGAGACGAGACTCAGACCGGGTTGATAAAGACACGAGAGGGGTCTCGCTTGAGCAAGACCACCAAAGAAGAGGGCATTAGACAGAAAAAGTCACGCATGCGCAGAACAGCCGGTCAACGGAGAAATAACAAAGTCCCAGTCTTATACTTTTGTCTTCATCCAGTTCATATAGCTTCATATCCATCTTGCTGACGTTTTCCTTCTTTCTACTTCTCTTTTCAACGACTGCCATAAAACGAAACAGCAGATATAAATTTTCGTATTTGCGAAATCAACGGAAGCGTTTTATGTTCGACTCGTTTTTCATCACGGTCAGGTACCGTTACAATCTTTTGTCGGTGGCGTGGGGTGGTTTGTATGGCATATCAACCTTTGTAGGTTATTTAGCGCTTAATCCATTTTTAGGCAAATTGTCACTTCTATTTCAAACAGTTCAGTTTAGCATGAGTACACAGTTTAATTGTCAAAAACGCTTCTACTTCAACCTATTCAGTTTATTCAAACAATTCTTATTCAGCTAATTCAGTTTAGTGTACATACAGATTTTGTTTACACACAGATAAATGTTAAAGCAGTTCTATATTAAACAATTCAGTTTAGTGTAAGTACAGTTTCAATGTCAATATCAGGTTCATTTCAAACAATTCGGCTTAGCATAAGCACGCACTTTAAATGTAAGTACAGTTTAATTGATAAAAACATTTCTATTTAAAGCGATTCAGTTTAGTCAAACAGTTAAATTCAAATAACTCAGTTTAGCGTAATTATGTGGTTAGTTCTATTTAACCCATAGATAGGACCCTATCAAGTGCTACTATTCCGGGCCAGAGTGGACCTGGGAGCAATAGCAATGAAGGGATGCTCCGCATTCCCCAAAGCTCCAGCATCACTGGAACCACACCATCAGATTGTTTAGTGTCATATCCAGGACTCTCATTGAAAGTGGGGTCTTACCCCTCTGCAGACGTGCAGTCGGTGTATTCTACAGCCCCAGCCGACAAGGCAATACATATTTTTACGTAGTGCAGTAGTGTTATCAATATATATATATATATATATATATATATATATATATATATATATATGCTATAAATTAGGGTGAAATTCTGTCACGACTTGATTTCCCCGACCCAACTTCGGACGTGAGGCAACAAGTTTACCTGAAGATCGGGTTCGACAATTTTAAGAGTCATAAATGAATTTTACCGTTTATCTCATGTTAAAATGTATTATTTTTCTACTTTCTTTTGCATAGTATATATATATATATATATATATATATATATATATATATATTATGTCGCGTTGCTAGCAATGGTCTCCCTGACTCTCTCTCTCTCTTTCTCTCTCGCCACCCGTCTCTATCGTCCGTCGCAGCCAGGAGGTCTTCCTGGCTACATCCTGTATCAACACAGAGCTGTTCTAGTTGGTCGTCCTGCCTTTGATCATCCATGTGAAGGAGTCCACAGGAGTATATCTTTCGTCCCGACTTCTCCAACAGTGTCTCCCATGTCTGGTTCATCTAACTTGGATAGTTTTCGTGATGGGTTGTAGGCGAAGTGATGTACTCTTGTGGACCACTTCACATGGACGAGCAAAGGCAGGATGACCAGCTAGAACCTACATACAGCATTTCTGTGCCGAGACGGGATGTAATCCTGAAGACCTGCCGGAAGCAATGGACGATTGGGAGAGGTGGCGAAAGAGGGTCAGGGATATCCGTGCTGATGGCGTAACGTGACGATAATTAAAATATCCAGTTATTCTTTAACTTTCTTTTGCATAACACCCAAATATATATATATATATATATATATCATAATTGAGGGGAACAGATATAGAATTAGTCTTGTGGTAAATGACATACGAGGAATATATTTACATGTCTTTGATATCAGTTCGTTTCTTTTGTTCGGCAATTTATGTTCAGGGTGTTCTTGCTAACATAATGTTTACTCTTGACATAATCTGCTGTTAAATATATCTCTTTCGTAAGCTTGTTCTTTTTTTCCAATAATCAACTACACAATAAACTTTATATATGTACGTGAATATGTATGTCTGCATGTAAGAGCCTACATTTGAATGTCTGTTCAACTAAATGTGTCACGCTGAAACTGAACCATATAAAATTACTGACGTGGAACAGATGTTATTCGAAAATGCTTACACAACGTCTGCGACAAAAAATAAATTCCCCTTGTATACCATAACCATAGCCATAATGATATCAATCACAACTGTGATACAAACACATTTATTAATACAAAACACAAAACACATATGCAGAAACAAATACAATACAGGCGGACTCTGTCGTTTCAGGTACGAACGGTTTTATTAACTTCTAACTTCAGTTCTTCGACACGAGGAGAGAGACACAGTTCTTACTATGCTATCCATACTATCTGACCCCATTTCAACGCGCGGCGTATCTTGTGATGTTTAAGATCTCTGTCAGCAGAGATCGGAAAAACCCAACTACATCTTCAACGGTCCAAATACAACTCTATGCCTCAATGGCAGAAACTCAACTCTCTGCCTCCATGGTCCAAACTCAACTCTCAACTGACTCTTTTTCAAAATCCTCAAATCCTCGGGGCCATCTCTTCCGGGCATGACGTCATCCACACTCCAGCCCCATTTCCTGTCTGGGGGTTTATTATGACAACCGTGATTGTCATATCCTTTGGGTAGGAGCGTAAACTGCACCAATTGACTATGCACCTGAAAACTTAACCCGAATCGTTCAAAGCCCAACCAAACTAAATGATAAAATATAATTAACGAAAAAGGATTAATATAAAACAAATTATTCCCCAATTATATAACACCCTTTTGTCTATACATTGCCATTCGTAATTCTATTTTGATATTTTGTACGTTGTTATTAGGGTAATCGAAGGAGTTCTAGCCTAGGAAGATACCTGCAGTGTATGGTAGTATAATGGTAGTTGGTGCGCTTACACGTTGTGCATTGCTTCAATCCGTGTAGGTTTTGAATGTTGTCACGCAGTTAAATGTACAAACGGGAGGAAATTATGGTTTAACCGGGCTATAATGCCAACGCAGAAGTAAATACAAGACAATTGTTGTACAAACGGTGAAGATGCATTTGATCCCAGTATAGTTCAAGAAATTACCGTAGAGTTGCAATAATGTCCATGATCAGGAAAGGTCAGGTAGGCCTAAAAGTGCGGACTCCAAGCCATAGAAGCGAACCCTGTGAGTAGCACTCGGGTAGTATCAGGGGAGCTTGGCATGTCAGTTCTCAGTGGTTGGTCACCGGAGCTTCCTAAATGTGCTTCATATTAACAAAATATTGCAAAACTTTTCACTCAACTTAGTATTTGAATGAATCGCGAACATTTTCTTTCTTTTTTTTTTTTTGTTTTGTTTTCGGGTTTTTTTTTGTTTTGTTTTTTTGGCGAGGGGGTTCGATTATTTTATTTATTTTTTCAATTCAGTTTTCTTTCCAATCTGAAAAATAATTATGAAAATAAGACTGATAGGGTTTCGAAGAAAAATTTAAACATAAATTTTAGAATTCACATAAATAATTTTCCTTTCAAATTAATTGCTTTTCGAATACGAAAAGCTTTTCTAGAATATTCATTTTAATTAATAACCATTGAGTATTCAATTAAAAAGAATTAAACTAGAAATCTCCATTGTTAAAAAGATCGTATTCTTACCATATTTACCCAACCCCTCCGCTCGGTCAGGATATGACACAAGGTCAATTTTTTTAAAGCGGAGTTTAACATGTTTGAATTCAAAGTTTTTCCTTCTCCTAGACTAGTTACCTCACCAAGGCTGAAGAACCTAGTCTGACCTACTATTTACCCATAGCTGGGGTGAGAATAATTGGATTCATACCTTTCCCAAGGGTATTAGTGCTATGTGAAATGCAATCACTCCAGGACTTGAACTCGTGTCGCCGTGTCCAATTCCTGCAACGATAACCATTACACCACGGGCACCTCCAAGATCGTATTCTTACTATCAATGGCTCACAGAGAAAATGTGTTTGAAAAATTTTTACTTAGAAGTAATTTTTCACGACAAAAATGCGAACGACTTGATCCAATCCTCTGTCTCGTGTTCCAGTACACACACACACACACACACACACACACATATATATATATATATATATATATATATATATATATATATATATATCAGGGGCGGAGACGGGACTAGTGCGACTCGTGCCCGGCACGACCAATAACTTGATCAATGTTATTCAAAATGGATTAAAAATCATCCATTAATTTCCAGCAAACATACTTAGTCTGATCTCAATTAAATTACGTATCTATTCAAGTTTCGATAACTAAGTAGCCAAAAGTTCATAATATATCTGGGAATAATACAACGATGCTGTTTTGAATGGATGGTTTTTGTCCGGCCACCGTCAGATCCATTGAACATCCTATAAAATCGGCTATAATGTTGAACACGCACAATCCGTGCCAGGCACTAGACCCTTATAATAACAGTAATGTTAGAGAAATCCGCTTTTGGCTGTAGCCAATAGCAAGAGCAACTCAAAACACCGTGCTCAAAAATATTAGCACAATGTTACTGCTGACAGCTGTCTTGGGAAGAGGGCGAGGGACCGAGAGAGAGAGAGAGGGGGGGATAGCAGATTATAGCCGTCGCCGGCGTCATCATCATCGCTATGGTAAATGTTGGTTAAACGGCGTGTTTTAATTCGTTTTTTCACTAACAGATGTCTATTTCTTTAATGAATGTTGCATATATTACATTCTGTAACTAAAATTTGTTTATTTGAATACATTTTCAACAAATAATCTTTATTTTAAGCGAAATTGAAACTACTAGCTGTGTCTGTGTATATTGTCATCAGTTTCTTTATTCTTATAAACATATTTTTCTCGTCATAGTAATGAACATCTTCTCTTTTCTTCTATACTTTTGAAAGGAAAAAAAATTTATCTTATCTACTGTATTAACAAGACTACAAATTATATAGTATCTTGATTGTTTACAAAAAATACACCATGCAAGGTACGTTTGTCAATCTGTGCTATACAATGGAGAATCACGCAATAGCAACTATGATGACTTACTTTGGGTCCACGGACCACGGGTTGGGAACTGAAGTTGACAGAGGGGGGGCACGAGTAGCAAAAATAGGCTAGAGTCGCCACTGATATATATATATATATATATATATATATAATTTTAAATTTTGAATTTAATTTAAGATAAGTATCAATGTAATCTTTACGTAAGTTTATTTAGAAATGTTTGTACTTCCCTGGAGTTTTACGTTGAAATGTGTTTAGAATTTAAAAATTAAACATTTAATTTACTATAGAAAGTGAGTTTTGAATATAAGTCCAGTTACATTATTGTGATTCCAACCAGAAATAAAAAACAAAAACCGGAAGTAGGTAAATGGGGAGGAAACTCTTCACCCCTCTTCTACCCCCACCCACCTTTTTCTCCTGTCTCTATTCTAACGGTAATTCTTTTATCCATTAGATCTGAAGAAGCCTTGTTATTTTTGGTGTTATTGATTCATATCAATACCCATAACAGGATGGAAATAAATCTATTATCCTAATGTGACCGGTTTTTGTTTTTCTTAAAGTAATTATTGCTTTGTGATGTCAGTTACATTGAGATCTTTACCAGGAAAATTTAAATGTTCATAAATGAATGGTTTTTTTGTCCTGATGGAATTATTCCCGACTCCGGTTGAACTGGAGTTATACATGGTAGTGAATAATGGAAATAAATCCGACTGTATTACGAAAATAGAAAAACAGAGTAATCCAAAAGTAATGAATTTATTATAATGGAAAATAAACGTTAAAACGTTTCGGTTTTAATAAACCATTAACAGGACTTCAAGATGCTGAAAATGTTGCTTGAACAGCGATGAATGTTTTATGGAATTTAATAAAACATCCATCACTGGTCAAGCGACGTTTTTCTTCATCTTCGTGCCCTGATGAAGGTTTATTAAAACCGAAACGTTTTAATGTTGACTTTCCATCATAAGAAATTCATTATTTTTGGATTAATTTTTTTATTTTCTTCGAATATATAATCTATATATAGAGAGAGGTTTTTAAAAATGTAATCACCCTTTTGTGATTACCTTTATAATATAATTTCAAATGAATGGCAATGTTCAGTGTCCCTGTCGATCCATTAACGGAAGGAATCACTGCCAGGTGATTAAAAACAATGTTAATATTTTTATGTAAATATCATTATTAGAAAGTTGAACGGATAATTCGACGACCACCAGGGGAAGATTCCAATATTCCAATGGTATATTGACTGGAATGGTGAACATTTGGAGACTCTAAAATTGTAATATCATAAAAGAACTCCCAAAGAAATGTTATCGTTTTTAAAACACACTGTATATATATATATATATATATATATATATATATATATATATATATATATATAATGATCCAGGCAACGCACTTGGGATAGCGTTTCTTGAGCAACACTAGGAATAAAAAATTTTTTAAAGACAAACAATGAAATTTAGGTTTACTTTGGTTCGGTTTTATGGCATATCAACCATTGTAGGTTATTTAATGCCAAATCCTTTTTATAAATATTTATTAAATATATAGGGTTTGGTTTGGTTGGGTTTTATGGCATATCAAACATTGCAGGTTATTTAATGCTCAATCCTTTTTATACCTATATATTAGATATACATGGTTTGGTGTGATTTGGCTCTATGGCATTTCAACCATTGTAGGTTATTTTAGGCCAAATCATCTTTATACATATATATTCAATATATATGATTTAGATGGGTTGGGTTATTATGGCATATCAACCATTGTAGGTTATTTAATGCTGAATCCATTTTTATTCATATAAATAGTTTTATTTCAAAAAATTCACTTTAACATAAATACAATGTTTTGTTTACACACAGATAAATTTAAAAACAGTTCTATTTCATACAATTCAGTTTAGCATGCTTTGGGTTATCTCTTAAGTAATTATTAATAATCTTGACAAGTATTTCACTAATTATTATTTGTTGTTTTTGTATGTGATATTTGTTATTTTCCTTGCAACTAGATCCAACAGAATTGCGTCGAAAGGATAAGAAACCGAATCGTATAATGATTATTTTTTTCTGGGAGATCATTCTCTTAGATGAGGTCTGTCCTACAGCGATACCTTCTTTTAGAGTGGGAGGTTGTAAGTGGCAGATCAAACATCGTCTCTAGGCAGGCTGACCATCGTAAACTAGTTAAATACATCTCCCCTTCGGTATGATTTCTTTTCGCATCGATTGAAATATCCGAGGTTCTTTAACTGACTCCCTATTCTGACAGATTGGATCAAGGACTGCTGACCTTGGAAACGAGCCTCAAGGAAGTAAATGGCCCCTTACCATTCTTTGATGCAACGCATTTTCAATCATTTTGGTTGGTGATTGCAGGTTAGAAATGATTGTCCTTTGTTAAACACGTTCTCTCTGGTGGAGAGGTACGAGTCCTCATAACGTTTGGGTTTTATGGCATATCAACCATTGTAGGTTATTTAATGCCAAATCCTCTTTATACATATATATTAAATATATATGATTTGGTTGGGTTGAGTTTTATGGCATATCAACCATTGTAGGTTATTTAATGCCAAATCCTCTTTATACATATATATTAAATATATATGATTTGGTTGGGTTGAGTTTCATGGCATATCAAATATTGTTGGTTATTTAATGCCAAATCCTCTTTATACATATATATTAAATATATATGATTTAGTTCGTTGGGTTTTATGGCATATCAACCATTGTAGGTTATTTAATGCCAAATCCTCTTTATACATATATATCAAATATATATGATTTGGTTGGGTTGAATTTTATGGCATATCAACCATTGTAGGTCATTTAATGCCAAATACTCTTTATACATATATATTAAATATATATGATTTGGTTGGGTTGAGTTTAATGGCATATCGACCATTGTAGGTTATTTAATGCCAAATCCTCTTTATACATATATATTAAATATAAATGATTTAGTTTCGTTGGGTTTTATGGCATATAAACCATTGTAGGTCATTTAATGCCAAATACTCTTAATACATACATATTAAATATATATGATTTGGTTGGGTTGAGTTTTATGGCATATCAACCATTGTAGGTTATTTAATGCCAAATCCTCTTTATACATATATATTAAATATATATGATTTAGTTTCGTTGGGTTTTATGGCATATCAACCATTGAAGGTTATTTAATGCCAAATCCTCTTTATACATATATATTAAATATATATGATTTGGTTGGGTTGGGGTTTATGGCACATCAACCATTGCAGGTTCAATCCCAGGTCGAGTCATACCAAATACTCTTTATACATATATATTAAATATATATGATTTGGTTGGGTTGAGTTTTATGGCATATCAACCATTGTAAGTTATTTAATGCCAAATCCTCTTTATACATATATATTACATATATATGATTTGTTTTGGTTGGGTTTTATGGCATATCAACCATTGTAAGTTATTTAATGCCAAATCCTGTTTATACATATATATCAAATATGTTTGGTTTGTTTGGGTTTTATGGCATATCAAACATTGTAGGTTATTTGATGCCAAATCCTCTTTACGCACACACACACACACACACACACACACACATATATATATATATATATATATATAAGTAAAAGTAAAGTTGGCGACCTTAGTCGTGGGCGACCAGAAGGCTCCCTTTTCAATAGCTTCTACAGTGAAGTATAGTGGGGGCGCTACTCCTTTCCCTGGATTGCTCTACTTTACCCTTGGTCCATACCTTAAAATGCTGAGTGTTAAGCAAGGAAGCATCAAGTACCATTTTTTGAGTCTTTTGGCATGGCTCGACCTGGGATTGAACCCAGGTCTCCCCGACCATTGGCGAACACTCTAACCATTATGCCAATGATTTATAAACACAATTCATTAAAGTTAAATGCTTTCAAGTACGGATATATATCACTAATAAGTCAATTAAACATCAGTCATCTATTTATACACAGTTAAATGATCAAACAGTTCTATTTCAAACTGTTGCATACTGAATCATAATGACGACACAATAAAGACGAGCGACACAGTTCTTTAGAAAACTATACCTCTCACTTTATTGAAAGGGTTGTGTGCGAGAGGGAGTTGGAGACCGAACAGAACGGCAACATATTGACCCCCACTCTTATGGCCACAACAGCGTTTCTTTCCCGTTCTCCTGGGCTGCTCAACCGGGGGCCTGGGGACCCACTCTGCTGGATGCTGGTTTTCTCTACCGCATCTTTAACTCCAACTGCAACTGCTCAATCGGGGGCCTGAGGGCCCACTCTGCTGGGTGCTGGCTTTCTCGACCGCATCTTGTCTCCAACTCATTGAACTTCCTGTGCACTGAGTTATATAATAGTTCGACATCCACCTTCTTCTTGAGGGCGTCACAAATCGCACTCATTCAACCCGTCCACGGTCAAGGTTATATTCTGATATTCCTCGACCGGATCCACATGTTATTTACACAGGTGCATTTCCTATTTTGACAGCCGGGCCGGGTCGGAGGTCAATATACAACAAAACAATTCAATTTAGCATTTGCTTGCACTCAGTTTAAATGTCAAAGTTCTATTTGACCCATAGATAGAATCCTATCTGGTGCTACCACTCCAGGTCACAGTGGAACACGGGATGATTGCAATAAAAAAGTACTCCACATTCCCCACACCAGGATATTGTTTAATATCATATCTAGTATACTCGTTGGGAAAGGCTTACCCTTCTGCAGAGGTGCTATCATTGTAGTCGGCTGACAGAGCTACCGTAGTATAATGGTTAAAGAGCCAGAATGATACCTAAAAAAATGAGTTTGAACTCCAGTTGTTGTATTACTAAGCAAAAGGCATGAACCCACTTATTCCTCTGTTGCTAGTCTCGCTTACTTGGTTGTCGGGCTACAGTCGGTCGAGGCAGCCTGACGTTGGTACCGTGGAAGCCCGGCACTCGTGTCACGTTGCTAAAACCGACATTCCTTGGGCTTCGAAGGGTCAATCTCCCCAGGCGTTTGCCTGCTCCGGCAGGGCTCAGTTTATCTCCTATCGCTTGAGAAGCCTTTTTTTAGGGGAATGCCGACAGGGTTCAAGGCATTTTCGAACCGCCGGATGTGTGTGGGCTACTGACCCGCTGTAAAATACAGCTTGGCTCACAATATGAGACAAGGTAAAAATTCTCACTGTGCCGTAAAAAAAGTGATGCGCCGGAAGAGATTGACCTATGAACTGCATGATAGTTATTTCCGCTCGATGATGATCACACCTGCAATTCCGAAGATAGCGGATGTGACAAATCCCAATGGCCAATAATCGAAAGAAAGCGCGCAGGTGTGCTCGGCTGATAATATGGGACAAGGTGAAGGTCCCACTTCAATGATGCACCGGAAGAGAGTGACCTGTGAACTGCATGACAGTTATTTCCGCTCGACGACGATCACACAGGCCATTCCAAATGAGCGGAAGTAACACATCCCAATCGCCTGAGATCGGAAAAATTGCAGAGGCATAGAGGCGTGTCTTTATCTCTGCGTGGGAGTTTGAAGGTAATATAAGGCCGACGAATTGAACAGAAGTTAGAGAAAAAAGGATCCCGCTGTTCACGAAACCTCTCGTCGTCACGCAGTGTGCGTTGTCTCGGCCTTCGTCTCCTGACATCGAAAAGTTCAAGCCTCATCGACGAACGAACTTAATTCCTCTCCTGACTGCTCCTACTTCACACAAGCGTCCGTCGAGAAAATAAATATTTATTGTTATATACAAATTCCGTGTTGTCGTTTGTTTGACCACAAGAGGGCGGAACGTAACACCGCGCCTGGCTCTCACGTTAAAAAAGGCTTTGTGTCATATTTTGGATATTGGATAGGGTACCTACTAGATCATCATCATCATCTTGTCGTGTCACCAGCACGGATATCCCTTAGCCTCTCTCGCCACCTCTCCCTATCGTCAAAGTGAGCAGAAGGAAGAGCACATCCAAAGCTAGACTGAAAGCTACAAACCAACAAGAACGAATAAAACTGTGGAAACAGCATTTCGAGAATCTACTTGGTAAGCCACCGAAAGTTATACATGAGCCAATCACGAGAGTTATTTATAAACTAGAAGAACTCGACTCAATACTTAGAAAAATTAAAAATAGAAAAGCCGCAGGGGTTGAGGAAATTCCTCCAGAAGTATGGAAGACGAGGCAATTCAACGACATACTGCTCCGACACTGTAATGCAGTTTATAATCCAAATCTGATAGACAGATGGATGAAAGGATGCACCGACAAGATAACATCCTGCATAGTTTGGAACGAACAGCAGCAAGCATAGGCCTCCATGTTAATGCACATAAAACGGAATATATGTGCTATAACCAAACGGGGGACATCTCCACTCTAGAAGGAACCCCTCTTAAACTAGTAGACAAATTCACGTACCTAGGAAGCAGCGTCGAATCAACCGAAAAGGACATCGAAACGAGGTTAACGAAAGCATGGACAGCTATCAATAGGCTATCGACTATATGGAAATCAGACCTAACCGATAAAATGAAACGCAGTTTCTTCCAGGCAGCGGTCACATCGATACTGCTATATGGATGCACTACATGGACGCTAACAAAACGGCTGGAGAAGAAACTAGATGGCAATTACACAAGAATGCTGCGTGCAATCCTCAACAAGTCCTGGCGGCAACACCCAACAAGACACCAACTGTATGGCCACCTGCCCCCTATCACGAAAACTATTCAAGTTAGACGAACCAGACATGCAGGACATTGCTGGAGAAGCAGAGATGAACTCATAAGAGATGTACTCTTATGGATCCCCACACACGGCCGCGCAAAAGCAGGACGACCAGCACGAACGTACATTCAGCAGCTATGTGAGGATACAGGTTGTTGTCCTGAAGACCTACCTAGGGCGATGAACGATAGGGAGGAGTGGCGAAAGAGGGTCAGGGATATCCGTGCTGCCAGCACGATATGATGATGATGATGATGATGTGTTAAGTAATACCACTATTATTGTTTTTCAAGCATGGATTCGGCATTAAATTACCGTCAAAGTTTGGTATGCCTTTAAACAAAGAAATCTCACCAAACCAACCTGATGAAGATTTATCTGATTCATCTTATCAAATAACAAATTATCATTTGAAGTCGTTTTTATAAACGTTTAATTAACAAAAATAATTAGTTTCGATTTTACATTTGTGGATTTTATTGCATCTTCAAATGCTCTTTCAACAGCATCTTCCAAAAGACAAATCTTCATTGAGAAGGGGCACATTTTATTTATTTATCTATTTATTACCTTGTTGGTGAGGTTCCGAATTCGTTAAATAAATCCACGACAGAGGTGTATGAGGCCTTCCCCCGCCGTCAGCCCAACAGGTCTCCTTGGTGTATAAGGTTAGTGTCCGACACAAGACAACTCGTTCGTGGTGGCGCGGATCTTACACAGAGGATCAAGCCAAGATATTCTACTACTCACCAACAGGGTTCTCGCTAACTCTCTCAATTTTGCTCTCTATCTCTCTCTTTATTTCTCTCTCTCTCGATATATATATATATATACGAGGTGAATACGATAAGTTTCCAGACTTTTTTCGTATGGGCACTTTTATTGAGAGTATACACATGAAACGTTAGTCCCCTTCGAAGTAATCTCCTCCGGCGGCAATGCACTTATTGTACCGTTCCAACAACTTCTGGAAGGCCCCGTGGTAGTCCTCTTATGTGAGCGTGTGAATGAACTTCGTCACAGCTTCTTTCATCTCCTCAGTTGTCTCATAACAGCAGCCTCTCAGCGTAGGGAATAACCACAAGTCACAAGAGAGCAAGGTCTGGACTATAGAGAGGCTGAGGAACTGTCTTGATGCCCATCATGGTCAAATAGTCTGTGACAAGGATATAGTTGTGGACTGGTGCATTGTCCTGGTGGAAATGCCACTGACCCGATTTAAAGAGTTCTGGCCTCTTCCGACGGAATCTCTTCCTGAACTCCCTTAAAACGTCAACATAGTAACCCTAACCCTAACCCTAACCCTTTGGCAAATCAACTCTGGTGTATTGACTTCCTTACTCCTCCCATCATCCCTCACAGACTCTCTGTCTTCCTTGAATCTCTCATGCCACTCAAAAACTGCTACTCGATTCAAGCAAGATGGTCGAAAATCGGTCTGAAGCATACCATACGTTTCTGTGGTATTTTTTCCAACTTTAAAACAGAATTTTATTGCACATCGTTCTTCTAAAGTGTCAGATTGTATTTTTGCAATTCACCAGCTGTGACAATCGGGCTTTAGTAGGGTGTATCCCAACTGCTGCTGTAGCTGTTGATTTGAAGCTGAAATCATAACAATTGGTCAGTCTTCTCATAAGGTGTATAGCAATAACATACTGAATTTTCGAGGGTCTACGACAATTTTAAATGCCCGTACGAAAAAAAGTCTGGAAACTTATCCTATGCACCTTGTCTGTATATATTTAGAAATCACAAGGTTCTTATTTGGGTATCATAATTTTGAAACTTGATGTAACGAGAAATATGGGAGTATTTTTTTTATCTATGGCTATATTTATTTCGTTCTATTTACATCAACCTACCAATTGATCTATCTTAATCTGTTCCCAGTTATCGATTAATTTTGATCTGTTCAATTCTATCTATCTATCAATGCATTTTCACACACACACACACATATATGATACTCCTGTGACGGCAAAATTCTTTAAAATCCCAAAACGGGACTTTATTTTCGCACGTGTGAAGACGGGGCAGGTTGGCACTTGATCCCCTGTAGAATAAGTCCTCGTTCAGAGTTTTTTCCTCGGGCACATAAGAACTGGCATATTATGTGGGGGATTAATTTATGGCCAGACTGACCGCCGCTGGCAAGGGGTTCCAAATTTCACTCTATACACACACCCACCAAGGCCACTAGACTTCCTCCCCTAGAACAATGGAAGATATGGACCTCTAGGTTTCGACGTAATAATATTAATTATAGTAGTCGGCAATTCCGGTTTCCCGCAAGATAACATAAGGCGAATAGAAGCTGAAAAAGAAATATGACATAACAAATTCGTAGCAGATACTGCAAATAACAACTTCGACCACGTGGGACCATTAAAATATATCAATTTTTTACTACACATAGATATACACCTTCAACGTGTCAAATATATCATAAAGGAATAGTCCATGAACATAAATGTCTTTCTTCTTTTCTGTTCTTTCGTTTTTCTTTAAATTGTGAGAGAGAGAGAGGGTATATAAAATTGGATATAAGGAGAAACGGTCTCAAAGTTTACTTATCTTTTTTTAGATGGATTCTTGTGGAGAATGTTTCCTCTTTTACGGGCTAATAGACTTTATGCTATTTTTAATACTGGCTTGAAGAAATGGCTCCTTCGTATCCGATATATTCTTTTCGTCTTCTTTTACCCGGAGTACTTGACTTTTGGTTCCGTCCGCCACGAACCCTCTCCAACAACTAACTTTGTTGCCACTTCCGTTTTTAGGGTCCCAGCCAATCATTTGGCTTCTACCTTCTTCCTTCCCGTGTCAGGCGACCAGAGGGAGGTCACCGAGTACAAACATCTGTTCTTAACGGTCATTCTTTGACGGCTTGCTACTGTTAATTCGAACACGAGGATAGTAGTAATTTTATTTCTATCGTCTCAGTGGAATACCACGTGACACTCCCTTCACATCTACGTATGAAAAGTAAATAAAGGATTGTAATCAGACAATATGTAGAATAATTGAATTAAAATTTTCCCCTAGGTTTTTGTATTTTGCATTTTTAAACATCCGTCATTGATTCAAAATCGCTAATATCACCCCTCATGGTCCTGATGATGGTTCAGTAGAACCGAAACGCTATAGCATCGACCTCTCAATAAATCTCTCCTTCCTCTTGGATCGTTGTTATCAATTTTTCTACATACATCTACGTATCTTATTTTGTTCATATCTATCTATCTATCTATCTATCTCAGTTTATTTCTGTTTGGATTCCGATATCGTTCTGTTTTCTATAGATCCCTTTAGTGTGCTAATCTCTGTGCATAATATGTTTTTATTGAAATCATATAAAGTACCTGTCTAAAGTTCTCTATATTAAGAAAATGTACGTACAAACAACAAGGTCAATCTATTCATCTAACAGTGTACCTGTGTCACTAAACGTTCACTTTCGACCCTTTATCATTACTCTCTTCTAAACTGCTTGCAAATATAACAAACAATCTGTACATTTTTCGTTGATCAACCAGTGTTCATATCGATCTCTTCATTCTCACACATGAAACGCGCTCAGATTTCCCTATCGATATATTACTTTCTTGATCAATTAATTTAGTTCGGAAACTGAGATGGCTTCCAGCACAAAGACATCACTGTCTAAAACAGGCTAACGAATTTAGTTAGTGACAGTCGTACGTTCCATTCCCTTGGTTACCCGATGATGCCCGGGCTAAAATAAGCGTTTAGGTTCATCATCTGGGTAAAAGAAAAGAATGAAACAGAAAAGCAACAAAAATGGCCCACCGAAATGGCAAAATCCATTAGATGACAAGTCCTTTTCTTTACGGAC
Source organism: Sepioteuthis lessoniana (assembly GCA_963585895.1). NCBI lineage: Eukaryota > Metazoa > Mollusca > Cephalopoda > Myopsida > Loliginidae > Sepioteuthis > Sepioteuthis lessoniana. The sequence continues at coordinate 4,171,674 of OY757941.1, read as the reverse complement.
ACCTACCACCTATCTCGAAAACCATCCAAACTAGACGAACAAGACACGCGGGATACTACTGGAGAGGCAAGTGTGAACTCATAAGGGATGTACTTCTGTGGACCCCTTCACACGGACGAGCAAGGGTAGAGCAACCAGCTAGAACCTATCTACAACAGCTCTGTACTGATACAGGATGTAGAATTGAAAGGGTCAGGGAAATCCATGCTAGTGGCATGCCATGATGATAGATGTCTTACTGCTTGATCATCTTACGTATGTGTGTGTGTTATGAACGAAAGTTTTGACAAATAAACAATAGTTCCCCCCAAAATTGTATAAATATATTTCTTCATTTAAACCATCTTTGGTAATCGATCATAACTGTTTACCTATCAATATTTACAGTCTTTTGAATGCCACGAAAATGGCCTTATGTGAGACTGTATCTTCCAGATAATTCCGATAATTTTATTTAGTATTCCAAAGTCATTCCTTACATCGTCCATTTTGATGTGACACGTGTCAGAAACTCCCACTATCGTCCTGGCGCAACCGTTTTCAAATTTGCACGGCTTTCGATTTTCTTCCTTCGTCAAAGTTTCTCGCGCATATATGGCTATTGGGACTATTAGAACAAAGTAAATAAGAACCTTTGTTGCCTTTGAAAGATTTCTTCTTTTCCATATTTTTGCCTCAAGTCTACAAAAAGCTGAAAAGATTCCTGGTATTACTGTTCAATCACCAAATGCCGAACTGTACGTAAAACTAAGGCCAAATTTCAAATAAACTTAAGGGAATTGTTGGAGCCATCCATGAAAAGGTTTTAAACTGGAATCAGAGATAGAGGTCAGACTGTTCTTTGGTTTGGTTTGGTTTGGTTTTATGGCATATCAACCATTGTAGGTTATTTAATACCAAATCTGGTTTATTCATATATATTCGATATATATGATTTGGTTGGTTTGGGTTTTATGGCATATCAACCATTTTGGGTTATTTAATACCAAATCTGGTTTATTCATATATATTAGATATATATTATTTGTTTGGTTTGGGTTTTATGGCATATCAACCATTTTGGGTTATTTAATACCAAATCTGGTTTATTCATATATATATTAGATATATATTATTTGGTTGGTTTGGGTTTTATGGCATATCAACCATTTTGGGTTATTTAATACCAAATCTGGTTTATTCATATATATTAGATATATATTATTTGGTTTGTTTGGATTTTATGGCATATCAACCATTTTGGGTTATTTAATACCAAATCTGGTTTATTCATTTATATTAGATATATATTATTTGGTTTGTTTGGGTTTTATGGCATATCAACCATTTTGGGTTATTTAATACCAAATCTGGTTTATTCATATATATTACATATATATTATTCGGTTGGTTTGGGTTTTATGGCATATCAACCATTTTGGGTTATTTAATACCAAATCTGGTTTATTCATATATATTAGATATATATTATTTGGTTGGTTTGGGTTTTATGGCATATCAACCATATTGGGTTATCTAATACCAAATCTGGTTTATTCATATATATTCGATATATTTTATTTGGTTTGTTTGGGTTTTATGGCATATCAAACATTTTGGGTTATTTAATACCAAATCTGGTTTATTCATATATATTCGATATATTTTATTTGGTTTGTTTGGGTTTTATGGCATATCAACCATTTTGGGTTATTTAATACCAAATCTGGTTAATTCATATATATTCGATATATATTATTTGGTTTGTTTGGATTTTATGGCATATCAACCATTTTGGGGTATTTAATACCAAATCTGGTTTATTCATATATATTAGATATATATTATTTGGTTTGTTTGGGTTTTATGGCATATCAACCATATTGGGTTATCTAATACCAAATCTGGTTAATTCCTATATATTCGATATATATTATTTGGTTTGTTTGGATTTTATGGCATATCAACCATTTTGGGTTATTTAATACCAAATCTGGTTTATTCATATATATTAGATATATATTATTTGGTTGGTTTGGGTTTTATGGCATATCAACCATTTTGGGTTATTTAATACCAAATCTGGTTTATTCATATATATTCGATATATTTAATTTGGTTTGTTTGGGTTTTATGGCATATCAACCATTTTGGGTTATTTAATACCAAATCTGGTTAATTCATATGTATTCGATATATATTATTTGGTTTGTTTGGATTTTATGGCATATCAACCATTTTGGGTTATTTAATACCAAATCTGGTTTATTCATATATATTAGATATATATTATTTGGTTTGTTTGGGTTTTAGGGCATATCAACCATATTGGGTTATCTAATACCAAATCTGGTTAATTCCTATATATTCGATATATATTATTTGGTTTGTTAGGATTTTATGGCATATCAACCATTTTGGGTTATTTAATACCAAATCTGGTTTATTCATATATATTAGATATATATTATTTGGTTAGTTTGGGTTTTATGGCATATCAACCATATTGGGTTATTTAATACCAAATCTGGTTAATTCCTATATATTCGATATATATTATTTGGTTTGTTTGGATTTTATGGCATATCAACCATTTTGGGTTATTTAATACCAAATCTGGTTTATTCATATATATTAGATATATATTATTTGGTTAGTTTGGGTTTTATGGCATATCAACCATTTTGGGTTATTTAATACCAAATCTGGTTTATTCATATATATTAGATATATATTATTTGGTTGGTTTGGGTTTTATGGCATATCAACCATTTTGGGGTATTTAATACCAAATCTGGTTTATTCAGATATATTAGATATATATTATTTGGTTTCTTTGGGTTTTATGGCATATCAACCATTTTGGGTTATTTAATACCAAATCTGGTTACTTCCTATATATTCGATATATATTATTTGGTTTGTTTGGATTTTATGGCATATCAACCATTTTGGGTTATTTAATACCAAATCTGGTTTATTCATATATATTAGATATATATTATTTGGTTTGTTTGTATTTTATGGCATATCAACCATTTTGGGTTATTTAATACCAAATCTGGTTTATTCATATATATTAGATATATATTATTTGGTCGGTTTGGGTTTTATGGCATATCAACCATTTTGGGTTATTTAATACCAAATATGGTTTATTCATATATATTAGATATATTATTTGGTTGGTTTGGATTTTATGGCATATCAACCATTTTGGGTTATTTAATACCAAATCTGGTTTATTCATATATATTAGATATATATTATTTCGTTTGTTTGGGTTTTATGGCATATCAACCATTGCAGGTTATTTAATACCAAATCTGGTTGATTTGTAAACATATGTCATGCTCCAAGCATTACTATGTCGGACTAACAATTCAATTAAATGTCAGCCATTTTTTTACAAACATGTAAATGATCAAACTGTTCTATTTCTAACAATTTGATTTACCATAAATAAGTTACCTAGTTCCAAGTATTGCTATGTATCACAAACAGTTAATTGTCGTACGTTCATTAAACGTGGGAGTGTGGCGTAAGGCGTTTTTGAGGTGGGTCAAGACATGCCTGGCGAGTGCAAAAATGCCTCAGATACTGTCGGCATTTCCCTAAAATGTTGCGCCTGAGGCGCCAAGCGATAAACGTAGCCCCTGGTTATAGGCTGGGGGACGGCTCCTTAGGATCGAGGAGTGGGTCAGTCTCGCCAGGGAGACGCGGCCACTGGGCATACCCGGCAGTCGTATCAAGCACTCTCGACCGACCATGAACCTCCACTGCAAAAACCGATCCCAAACAAACCAACTGCGTACCCAAAACTGCTGGTCAGAAAAGGTTTGGGGTAGTACTATGTATCACAAACAAATCAATTAAACTAAACATCAGTCTTTTGTTTACACACAGTTAAATAATCAAACAGTTCTATTTCAAACAATTCAGTTTTGCATAAGTTATTTGTTTGCACACAGTTTAAATGCCCTACAGTTCTATTTGACCAATAGTTTGAAACTTATCAGGTGTTACTACTCAGAGTCAGAGTGGACCTGGGAATGATGACAATAAAGGGTTATTCCAAATTCCCAATGCTCCAGGGCTGAAGCCTCACCCTCAGTTGGTTCAGTGTCATAACTAGGACACTCGTTTGGGGGTTGGGTTTTACGCCTGTGCAGAGCTGCAGTTGGTGTATTCTACAGCCCCAGCCGACTGGGCTCTTATTTTTTTGTTTTGTTTCTTTTTGGGTGGGGAGGCTTTTCTTCATTTTTTATTTTGTTTTTATGAAATCTGTCTCTTACGCTTTCTTTGCTTTGTTGTCTTTTTTGTAATAAAAGGATATCATTAACGAATTATTTCCCTTTTGGCATACAATGAAGACATTTTCTAATCCAAGGATTATTCTTATATTAGATAAACATCTTAGAACCACTGATCAAAAAAATGTGAATTCCTCGACTATTTTTTTCTTAATTGAACGTGTTTCACCTGTTAAGAGACTTTTTAGATATTGTTTAACAATCGTTTTTATATAAAGTTTTTAAAGATATAAAATAATTTCTATATTACAGTTGAAAACTTGTCATAAATAATTTACTTCAACGTTTTTTTTTAGCTAAGCATGTGTAAAGAGTTCTTAATAAAATTTCTGAAACGAGGCTTGATGATTTTTATCATTAAGGGTTTTCGGACTATTGTCTTCATCTTTATTGTTATTTCCATAACGTTTTGGCCAATATGTCCTCCGGCCATCTTCAGGCGTTATATATATATATATATATATATATATTTTTTTTTAACCGGGACATTGGCCCAGCGGTTAGAGTGTTCGCCAATGGCCCGGGAGACCTGGGTTCAATCCCAGGTCGAGTCATACCAAAGACTTTAAAAATGGTACTTGATACCGCCTTGCTTAACACTCAGCATTATAAGGTACGGTTCAAGGGTAAAGTGGAGCAATCCTGGGAATGGAGTAGCGCCCTCCCCTACACCTACTACACTGTAGTAGCTATCGAAAAGGGAGCCTTCGGGTCACCCTCGACTATGGTCGCTAACTTTACTATATATATATATATATATATATATATATATATATATATATATGTCCGATAGAGTTTGCGCACACGGAGGAGCTATCGGAACTGTCCGTAGGAACTGACTTCAGCCAAAATTCTACACCTTGTATAGTCTTACAACTCCTCTGTGACCCGCACGCAATGTTTGGTCACGGCTTACACCCACGTAATGCTTGTTTTCCATTAGCCATAGTTTACAGCAAAGCATTTCTAGTTTCCGGTTATCAGTTTGTTCATTTATCTACGGCTGGATGTTTCTGTCAGCAATATCCGCCGGGTTCATCGCTGGTTAAGATGATATATTACAATATTAGTTATGTTCTCATCAATGAGTCGAACAGATTTGTTTGAAAATTAGTTGTATTTTAAACTAATATTTGAGACAATATAAATACGTGCTCAAGCTCTGTGTAAATTATTTTTTGTAGAGAGCAATATTTGGAATCATTAAGGGTTTTCAGACTATTGTCTTTATCTTTATTGTTACTTCCACAACGTTTCGGCCGATATGTCCTCTGTCCTTCTTCAGGTGCTTGTTGTCTAAATATCTGAGACGAAGCTTGATGATTTTTATCATTAAGGGTTTTCAGACTATTGCCTTCATCTTTATTGTTACTTCCACAACGTTTCGGTCGATATGTCCTCTGTCCTTCTTCAGGTGTTTGTTGTCTAAATATCTGAGACAAAGCTTGATGATTTTTATCATTAAGGGTTTTCAGACTATTGCCTTCATCTATATTGTTACTTCCACAACGTTTCGGCCGATATGTCCTCTGTCCTTCTTCAGGTGTTTGTTGTCTAAATATCTGAGACGAAGCTTGATGATTTTTATCATTAAGGGTTTTCAGACTATTGCCTTCATCTTTATAGTTACTTCCACAACGTTTCGGCCGATATGTCCTCTGTCCTTCTTCAGGTGTTTGTTGTCTAAATATCTGAGACGAAGCTTGATGATTTTTATCATTAAGGGTTTTCAGAATATTGCCTTCATCTTTATAGTTATTTCCACAAGGTTTCGGCCGATATGTCCTCTGTCCTTCTTCAGGTGTTTGTTGTCTAAATATCTGAGACGAAGCTTGATGATTTTTATCATTAAGGGTTTTCAGACTATTGTCTTTATCTTTATTGTTACTTCCACAACGTTTCGGCCGATATGTCCTCTGTCCTTCTTCAGGTGTTTGTTGTCTAAATATCTGTGACGAAGCTTGATGATTTTTATCATTAAGGGTTTTCAGACTATTGTCTTTATCTTTATTGTTACTTCCACAACGTTTCGGCCGATATGTCCTCTGTCCTTCTTCAGGTGTTTGTTGTCTAAATATCTGAGACGAAGCTTGATGATTTTTATCATTAAGGGTTTTCAGACTATTGTCTTTATCTTTATTGTTACTTCCACAACGTTTCGGCCGATATGTCCTCTGTCCTTCTTCAGGTGTTTGTTGTCTAAATATCTGAGACGAAGCTTGATGATTTTTATCATTAAGGGTTTTCAGACTATTGTCTTTATCTTTATTGTTACTTCCACAACGTTTCGGCCGATATGTCCTCTGTCCTTCTTCAGGTGTTTGCTGTCTAAATATCTGAGACGAAGCTTGATGATTTTTATCATTAAGGGTTTTCAGACTATTGCCTTCATCTTTATAGTTACTTCCACAACGTTTCGGCCGATATGTCCTCTGTCCTTCTTCAGGTGTTTGTTGTCTAAATATCTGAGACGAAGCTTGATGATTTTTATCATTAAGGGTTTTCAGACTATTGTCTTTATCTTTATTGTTACTTCCACAACGTTTCGGCCGATATGTCCTCTGTCCTTCTTCAGGTGTTTGTTGTCTAAATATCTGAGACGAAGCTTGATGATTTTTATCATTAAGGGTTTTCAGACTATTGTCTTTATCTTTATTGTTACTTCCACAACGTTTCGGCCGATATGTCCTCTGTCCTTCTTCAGGTGTTTGTTGTCTAAATATCTGAGACGAAGCTTGATGATTTTTATCATTAAGGGTTTTCAGACTATTGTCTTTATCTTTATTGTTACTTCCACAACGTTTCGGCCGTTATGTCCTCTGTCCGTCTTCAGGTGTTTGTTGTCTAAATATCTGAGACGAAGCTTGATGATTTTTATCATTAAGGGTTTTCAGAATATTGCCTTCATCTTTATAGTTACTTCCACAACGTTTCGGCCGATATGTCCTCTGTCCTTCTTCAGGTGTTTGTTGTCTAAATATCTGAGACGAAGCTTGATGATTTTTATCATTAAGGGTTTTCAGACTATTGTCTTTATCTTTATTGTTACTTCCACAACGTTTCGGCCGATATGTCCTCTGTCCTTCTTCAGGTGATTGGTGTCTAAATATCTGTGACGAAGCTTGATGATTTTTATCATTAAGGGTTTTCAGACTATTGTCTTTATCTTTATTGTTACTTCCACAACGTTTCGGCCGATATGTCCTCTGTCCTTCTTCAGGTGTTTGTTGTCTAAATATCTGAGACGAAGCTTGATGATTTTTATCATTAAGGGTTTTCAGACTATTGTCTTTATCTTTATTGTTACTTCCACAACGTTTCGGCCGATATGTCCTCTGTCCTTCTTCAGGTGTTTGTTGTCTAAATATCTGAGACGAAGCTTGATGATTTTTATCATTAAGGGTTTTCAGACTATTGCCTTCATCTTTATTGTTACTTCCACAACGTTTCTGCCGATATGTCCTCTGTCCTTCTTCAGGTGTTTGTTGTCTAAATATCTGAGACGAAGCTTGATGATTTTTATCATTAAGGGTTTTCAGAATATTGCCTTCATCTTTATAGTTATTTCCACAACGTTTCGGCCGATATGTCCTCTGTCCTTCTTCAGGTGTTTGTTGTCTAAATATCTGAGACGAAGCTTGATGATTTTTATCATTAAGGGTTTTCAGACTATTGTCTTTATCTTTATTGTTACTTCCACAACGTTTCGGCCGATATGTCCTCTGTCCTTCTTCAGGTGTTTGTTGTCTAAATATCTGTGACGAAGCTTGATGATTTTTATCATTAAGGGTTTTCAGACTATTGTCTTTATCTTTATTGTTACTTCCACAACGTTTCGGCCGATATGTCCTCTGTCCTTCTTCAGGTGTTTGTTGTCTAAATATCTGAGACGAAGCTTGATGATTTTTATCATTAAGGGTTTTCAGACTATTGTCTTTATCTTTATTGTTACTTCCACAACGTTTCGGCCGATATGTCCTCTGTCCTTCTTCAGGTGTTTGTTGTCTAAATATCTGAGACGAAGCTTGATGATTTTTATCATTAAGGGTTTTCAGACTATTGTCTTTATCTTTATTGTTACTTCCACAACGTTTCGGCCGATATGTCCTCTGTCCTTCTTCAGGTGTTTGCTGTCTAAATATCTGAGACGAAGCTTGATGATTTTTATCATTAAGGGTTTTCAGACTACTGCCTTCATCTTTATAGTTACTTCCACAACGTTTCGGCCGATATGTCCTCTGTCCTTCTTCAGGTGTTTGTTGTCTAAATATCTGAGACGAAGCTTGATGATTTTTATCATTAAGGGTTTTCAGACTATTGTCTTTATCTTTATTGTTACTTCCACAACGTTTCGGCCGATATGTCCTCTGTCCTTCTTCAGGTGTTTGTTGTCTAAATATCTGAGACGAAGCTTGATGATTTTTATCATTAAGGGTTTTCAGACTATTGTCTTTATCTTTATTGTTACTTCCACAACGTTTCGGCCGATATGTCCTCTGTCCTTCTTCAGGTGTTTGTTGTCTAAATATCTGAGACGAAGCTTGATGATTTTTATCATTAAGGGTTTTCAGACTATTGTCTTTATCTTTATTGTTACTTCCACAACGTTTCGGCCGTTATGTCCTCTGTCCGTCTTCAGGTGTTTGTTGTCTAAATATCTGAGACGAAGCTTGATGATTTTTATCATTAAGGGTTTTCAGAATATTGCCTTCATCTTTATAGTTACTTCCACAACGTTTCGGCCGATATGTCCTCTGTCCTTCTTCAGGTGTTTGTTGTCTAAATATCTGAGACGAAGCTTGATGATTTTTATCATTAAGGGTTTTCAGACTATTGTCTTTATCTTTATTGTTACTTCCACAACGTTTCGGCCGATATGTCCTCTGTCCTTCTTCAGGTGATTGGTGTCTAAATATCTGTGACGAAGCTTGATGATTTTTATCATTAAGGGTTTTCAGACTATTGTCTTTATCTTTATTGTTACTTCCACAACGTTTCGGCCGATATGTCCTCTGTCCTTCTTCAGGTGTTTGTTGTCTAAATATCTGAGACGAAGCTTGATGATTTTTATCATTAAGGGTTTTCAGACTATTGTCTTTATCTTTATTGTTACTTCCACAACGTTTCGGCCGATATGTCCTCTGTCCTTCTTCAGGTGTTTGTTGTCTAAATATCTGAGACGAAGCTTGATGATTTTTATCATTAAGGGTTTTCAGACTATCGTCTTTATCTTTATTGTTACTTCCACAACGTTTCGGCCGATATGTCCTCTGTCCTTCTTCAGGTGTTTGTTGTCTAAATATCTGAGACGAAGCTTGATGATTTTTATCATTAAGGGTTTTCAGACTATTGTCTTTATCTTTATTGTTACTTCCACAACGTTTCGGCCGATATGTCCTCTGTCCTTCTTCAGGTGTTTGCTGTCTAAATATCTGTGACGAAGCTTGATGATTTTTATCATTAAGGGTTTTCAGACTATTGTCTTTATCTTTATTGTTACTTCCACAACGTTTCGGCCGATATGTCCTCTGTCCTTCTTCAGGTGTTTGTTGTCTAAATATCTGAGACGAAGCTTGATGATTTTTATCATTAAGGGTTTTCAGACTATTGTCTTTATCTTTATTGTTACTTCCACAACGTTTCGGCCGATATGTCCTCTGTCCTTCTTCAGGTGTTTGTTGTCTAAATATCTGAGACGAAGCTTGATGATTTTTATCATTAAGGGTTTTCAGACTATTGTCTTTATCTTTATTGTTACTTCCACAACGTTTCGGCCGATATGTCCTCTGTCCTTCTTCAGGTGTTTGTTGTCTAAATATCTGAGACGAAGCTTGATGATTTTTATCATTAAGGGTTTTCGGACTATTGTCTTTATCTTTATTGTTACTTCCACAACGTTTCGGTCGATATGTCCTCTGTCCGTCTTCAGGTGTTTGTTGTCTAAATATCTGAGACGAAGCTTGATGATTTTTATCATTAAGGGTTTTCAGACTATTGACTTCATCTTTTTTGTTACTTCCACAACGTTTCGGCCGATATGTCCTCTGTCCTTCTTCAGGTGTTTGTTGTCTAAATATCTGAGACGAAGCTTGATGATTTTTATCATTAAGGGTTTTCAGACTATTGCCTTCATCTATATTGTTACTTCCACAACGTTTCGGCCGATATGTCCTCTGTCCTTCTTCAGGTGTTTGTTGTCTAAATATCTGAGACGAAGCTTGATGATTTTTATCATTAAGGGTTTTCAGACTATTGCCTTCATCTTTTTTGTTACTTCCACAACGTTTCGGCCGATATGTCCTCTGTCCTTCTTCAGGTGTTTGTTGTCTAAATATCTGAGACGAAGCTTGATGATTTTTATCATTAAGGGTTTTCAGACTATTGTCTTTATCTTTATTGTTACTTCCACAACGTTTCGGCCGATATGTCCTCTGTCCTTCTTCAGGTGTTTGTTGTCTAAATATCTGAGACGAAGCTTGATGATTTTTATCATTAAGGGTTTTCAGACTATTGTCTTTATCTTTATTGTTACTTCCACAACGTTTCGGCCGATATGTCCTCTGTCCTTCTTCAGGTGTTTGTTGTCTAAATATCTGAGACGAAGCTTGATGATTTTTATCATTAATGTTTTCAGACTATTGCCTTCATCTTTATTGTTATTTTCACAACGTTTCGGCCGATATGTCCACCGGCCTTCTTCAGGTGTTTGTCGAACTCGGGAACCTTCACGGAACTTCGAACTAACTCCTTTTTTGAATCCACGGGGCTCGCCTGTTCTGATTCCGTTATGTGTCCAGTATGACACATAGCCTAACGGTTATAGGCGTCGGTTCCCTAAGCCTCTAAGGAGACAATCATCTGAAGGTTGCAGGTTCAATCCTGACTGCAGGCGAGTAACAATACAGGTATACTTAACACTTGTACCCGGTTATGGCTAACGGAATCAGAACAGTCGACCCCCGTGGATTCAATAAAGGACGTAGTTCAAATTTCCGTGAAGGTTCCCCAGTTCGACAAACACCTGAAGAAGGCCGGATGACATATCAGTGGAAACGTTGTGGAAATAACAATAAAGATGAAGACACTAGTCCGAAACCCCTTAATGATAAAAAATAATTATTATCATTAGCATTGCTAGGATCAGTAGGGTTTCGAACCTTCCTTAGATCACCAATTTCTCCAATCTACTTTTTATGCCTTTAAAAACTGATCTAAGTGCACCGCTTATAATTGGCACCACCGTCACCTTTATGTTCCAAAACTTTTTCACTTTCTTTTAGTTTCACTCTGGAGATAGCTAGGAGAGAAAAATACACAAGATAGTAAGTCTTTTTTCTTTTTTTTCTTAATTCACACAATGTCTGATCTTCTTTCCGGGATTTTGTGATCGATTTGATTTTCAAAATCTCTGATAATTTTATGTAAAAGGTTCTGGTTAGTGGATGTATCATTTGGTTCTCGAGTCAAATTTTGATCTCTTGCACAATTCTTAGTGGATTACTTTTCCCCCCTTTTCATTTGCTTATACTATTAACTATTTTAATTCTGTATAAACTATTATTATTACTCCATTGAGTGTTTTTCACACCAGCGTTATCCGATGGTCTTCAACTGGAGTTTGAGTGACCGCAAGTCTCCTCAAATCTCCAGGACTCTTCTCAGAATTCTGACCGATCTTAATAACGATGTAGTTTGGCTGGTCTCCACTGATTCTCTTATTTCCAAGTCCTCCAGCGTCATTATCAATCCTTTAGTGATTATAGCAAGGATACCAATTAAAATTGTTATAACCGTCACTTTCATGGTCCATAGTTTTTTCAGTTCTCTAGCAATGTCTATGTACTTACCTTTCTTTTTAATTTCTTTCAGTTTTGTCCCGTGATCAGTCGAAACGGCCAAGTCTACAATTGTGTTCTGTTTATCATATTTACCAACACCATTACACCACGGGCACCTCCGTTTATAGACAGCGCTGCAAAATCGAACAAGTCATCAAAATTTCATCGAGTCCTGCAGCTTTTCTGTTTTTAATCTTTCTAAGTATTTCGTAGGTTTCCTCTTGGGTAAACTGTCTTAATTTGATGACTTTTTGGCAATTGATAAGTTTTATGACGGGTTTATCTGTGACTTTAGGGAAGATTACAAGGAGGTGCCCATTGTGTAATGGTTATCGTCGCAGGAATTGGACACGGCGACACGAGTTCAAATCCTAGACGGGACTGATTGCATTTTCACATAGCACTAATATCTTTGGGAAAGGTATGAATCCAATTATTCTCCCTCCAGCTATGGGTAAATAGTAGGACAGACTAGGTTCTTCAGCCTTGGTGAGGCAACTAGTCTAGGAGAAGGAAAACTCTGAATTCAAACCTCTTAAACTCCGCTTAAAAAATTGACCTTGTGTCATATCCTGCCCGAGCGGAGGGGTTGGGTAAATATGAAATATGATATGATACAAGGAGATTCTTGAAATGTTCTTTCCACATCTGTATTCGTTCTTTTTGGCTGGCAGGTTGTAGTTTTGCTCTCGAGGAGCACTTCCTTTTGCTCACTTCATTGCTCATTTCATGCCTGCCTCGTTATTCGAGATTGTCTATCTTCTACCGAGTGTCTAATTTTATTGATATGACCTTGAATGTATCAAATTTGTTCTTTTTGGCATGTTTTCTCTTTGTAGTTTCTTAAGTTTCTGCTCCTTGGCGTTTCTTGTATTTCTTTTATTATATAAGGATGCTATTTCCTCGTTATTTCGGTTTTTCCTAACTGCTGGTGACTCCCATGGAACTCTCCATTTGACAGTTGGTTTGGTCAGTATGTTGTCTACTGCTGCTTCCATGTGGTCATTGACGAAGTTTTCGTAGTATGTGTTTCAGATATATCGTGAAGAGTAGCGAATATCACAACAAAATTAAATTATTCCAAATAAACATGGAAAGCTAGGACCATTGCTGAAATTCCTTATTTTATTGTTAAACCTAAAGATTTACTTTAAAATGAAGTTTAAATTAAGGAGGTGCCCGTGGTGTAATGGTTATCGTCGTAGGAAATGGACACGGCGACACAAGTTCAAATCCTGGACGAGACTGATTGCATTTTACATAGCACTAATACCCTTGGGAAAGGTATAAATCCAATTATTCTCCCTCCAGCTATGTGTAAAATAGTAGGACAGACTAGGTTCTTCAGCCTTAGTTAGGCAACTAGTCTAGGAGAAGGAAAACTCTGAATTCAAACCTGCTAAACTCCGCTTAAAAAATTGACCTTGTGTCATATCCTGCCCGAGCGGAGGAGTTGAGTAAATAAGTAAAATAAAGTTTAAATTATTGTAAAAATTAATTTAAATTTTATGTTTCCTCATTATTTTGTTATTGTCTCAACCGGAAACGAGAGGAGACCGGAAATAATCTTTAATGGGAGAATGCTCCTTCCCTCCACTTCCCTCCGATTTCCCTCCCGTTACCATCCCCTGTATTCATTTATTTCCATGTTGGATCTGAACAAGTCCTCTTAAATTTTTTTTGGAGGTGTTGATTCATATCAATGCTCTTAGCAGGATGGAAATAAATTTATAATCCTAATGTGACAGAATTTTGTTTTTTTTTTCTTGAAAGAATATTTGCTCTGTGATATCTGCTCTGTGTGAGCTCTTTACGAGGAATATTTAAGTATTCGAAATTTAAATAATTCAATTGTCCAGACGAAATTGTCCCCTATTCTGGATTTACTTGGATTGAAGAATACCTTATATAAATTCATTTATATATATATGTGTGTGTGTGCGTGCAAATGAACACATATACATACACTTATATATATGTAAACAAATCTTGGTTGGTTGGTTGGTTGGTTGGGTTTTTTTTTATATTATATCAACTTCGGTGGCTATTAAATGGCAAATCCTGTTTACTTTTACATACATTAATTATATTGTCTTTGTTAACGAATAGTTTGTAGGTAACATTTTAAACAAGACAGAGTTCATTTGTTTGCACACGGTTAAATGGTTTCAAGTATTATTATATAACACTCACAGCTCAATTCAATATCAATTTTTTGTTTGCACGTAATCAAATGGTTAAACTGTTCTATTTGACCCATTGAAGCTCTTATTACTTACAAATTATTATTTGCATTAGCTTCTTGAAACCTTAAAATCATATAAAAAAAACCTTCGGCACGAGTTTTCATGTCGTAAAACTAACCAACCTGACTGTACTCAACAAGATGATGTACGTAGTGATTCCTTTAATTGACGATTCCCTGTAAAATGTGTAAGTCTCCGACTTTTGCTTTTTTTTTATTTTTTATATTTTTTTCACTGCTAAAATCTATTACGACTTGGTTTGATTATTCAATATCTATCTTCTTATATCAGAGAATTTTTTTTCCCATTTTTAATTGAAGAGAAAATCAATCCATTATCGTTTGAAAGAGCTGGAAAAGCAATGTAAAGTAATGATGTCTAGTGATGACGCTTTTTACTCGATTGTTGTCATCGGGTGTCGGTTCATTCAAGAAACTTGCATACTACCCATAAAATATTTAAAGAGTCCTTGCGTAGGAGTCGGTAACTGTGTCTCAGATTCGAATGTAGAACTTATCACAATTTGTTCTCTCAATCTATCTGCTACAGTCAGCTCTCATCAAGCTATGACAATTCGGTCATATCTATCTATCTATCTATCTATCTATCTATCTCAGTCTGTATCTATTTTTATATATCTATCAATCAATCTATCTATCTTAGTCTGTTCCTGACAAACTATCTATCTCAGTCTGCTCGTATCTATCTATCTATCTATCTAACTCGTCTTATCTCAATTCATATCTATCTCTAACTGTTAATATATATCTGTCTGTTCATATCTATCAATCTATCTATCTATCTATCTCATTCTGTTTCTATTTTTATATATCTATCAGTCAATCTATCTATCTTAGTCTGTTCATATCTATCTATCTATTTATCTATCTATCAATCTCTGTTTCCTTCTCTCCTTCTCTCTCTCTCTCTCTCTATATATATATATATATATATATGCATATATATATTTATATACATGTGTTTATGTGTGTATATATATATATATATATATATACACGAGCCGTTTAGTTAGCGTCCAATTAGTGCATCCATAAAGCAGTATCGATACGACCGCTGCCTGGAAGAAACTACGTTTCATTTTATCGGTCAGGTCTGATTTCCATATGATCGATAGGCTATCGATAGCTGTCCATGCCTTCGTTAGCCGCGTGTTGATGTCCTTTTCGGTTGATGAGACGCTGCTTCCAAGGTAGGGGAATTTGTCTACTAGTTTCAGAGGGGTTCCGTCAAGTGTGGTGATGTCGCCTGTTTGATTATAGCACCTATATTCCATTTTGTGTGCATTAACATGGAGGCCAATGCCTGCGGCGGCTTGTTCCAAACTATGCAGCAGTGTTTCGGCTTGTTTGGGTGTATTTGCCAGTATCGCTATGTAATCGGTGTAGTCGGTGTCGGTAATTGTTTTTGCGGGGTACCTTCTGCTTCTTTTCTTTAGACGGCAATTACACAAGAATGCTGCGAGTAATATTAAACAAGTCCTGGCGGCAACACCCCACAAGGCACCAACTATACGACCATCTTCCTCCCATCACGAAAACTATACAAGTTAGACGAACGAACCAGACATGCAGGACACTGCTGGAGAAGTAGGGACGAGCTCATAAGTGATGTACTCCTATGGACCCCCACATATGGCCGGGCAAAAGCAGGACGACCAGCTCGAACATACATGCAACAGCTATATGAGGATACGGGATGTAGCCCAGAAGACCTGCCAGAGGCGATGAACGATAGGGAGAAGTGGCGAGAGAGGGTCAGGGATATCTGTGCTAGCGGCACGACATGATATATATATATATATATATACGAGGGTAATTTCACGACATAATTTCGCGGCACGACATGATATATATATATATATATATATATGTATATACGAGGGTAATTTCAGAAACTCATCAAAATCTCCACAATATGTAACTCTCCCCTCAGAGCTAGCCACTTCCGCCTCCTTACCCCCCCCCATCCACTACCAGGATAAGTCTATCTTCTCTAGACTTGTTTATTTTTGCAATATTTGATAGTGGAGTCGCTAATCCTATTCTTAAGGGTTCCCCACCACCTATTCTTGGTAAACGCCTTCACTAACGCCCGTGAATTAACTTTTCCAGCCCCTCCCGGAAGTTCCGTATCTTCAGTACGGAGTTATTGAACTTCCTGTTGCTGGCCAAGTTTGAGTTTACGAAATGTAAATTTTCTCTTTTAACACTCTATCCAAGTAGGATCTGCTTTTCACGTCAACGTCTCCCTCCCGAAGTGATCTAGACAAAATCTGTCGACCAAATCAAAGTCGATAAGACCACTCTCACACCCGACCGACTCTCTATCATCCCCGTCTTACCTGGTCTAATTTGGGCTCAAAGATAGCATTCCAATCCCCAACTAGAACTAATCGCTTCGATCTTGTAAGAAACAGCCCAAACTGCCAAAAGAGAGAATGCCTCTACTCAGGGATACTCTACACGTAAACTGCAACTTAGCCGGACTCGAAACTTCTCAAAATAACATCAGCCACAACCTGACGGCACACCTTACACCACATTAACATCTGCGTTTAGTCCAATTAGCAGAGAGACTTCAATGCTGAGATGAAAGCAAATTACTGAAAGGACGACATAGACGACCACTAGCACCTCGCTATCTTTCTCGCAAATGATTTGGGTCTCTGACACTGCGGCACGTTCTACACAGCGGTTTTTGAGTTTACTAAACATTCACTAAGCAAAGCGTCAATCCCTTATTCATTGCTCATTCATGGGGGTCATAGGGACTGACCTTTCTTCTTCAGTGTCCACCAAAGGCCAGAAACCTTCCAAGGTGAGGTTGCCGACGGACTGTCCCAAGGAACCTGTTCCGAGTTCAGCTGTAACTCGGCCGTCTCGTGATATTTCGCCAACATTGAGTGGACACGTCAGTTTTAGAGCTCTGTAAAAGTGGGGCTCTACAGAAACTGGGACCCTCCCAGGGCGGAATTGATTCACTTTTTGAATAATGGATGCTCCCAATCTGCCAGCCTTAAGCTGGCCTCTTTGGGCTTCTTCAACATACGCCACACTTTCGTGGCAGGGCTCAACGCCGACTGAATGAAGACAGTTACCACGGGAGCATTCGAAAAGTTTTTTGGGTTATCAGTCTTTTTCTCTCCCACAAGTGTAAAGTTAAACCAGGGCTAGAGGACTCTTCTCTGCTGGTGGGAGAGGTATGCTGTGATGGCTGGTGGGTCTATCTGACAGAACCGCAGAAATTCATCAAACAAAGGTTTCTTTGAATTTCTCTTCAGGAGCAGAAGTGGAGGGATACTTTGGAGATGCTACCACTTAAGCAGTTGAGACCGATGAGTTTTTGGGTCTTCATCTCAGTGGTCACAAAATAAAGGATTCTTCTTTCTAGAGCCTTAATGACTTCTGGGATGGGAAGAATTGTTGTCCTATCAAAGTACTGTGGGTTCTTGTTTCTGTCCTGCAAGTTGTTTTCGGGAGTGTTCTGCTTTCTGGGTAGTTTCCATCCTGCTTTTTTTTTCTGGCTAGCAGAGGTTGGGGAACTCTCCTATGGAGAAACCACGGTTCCGCTAGGGCTCACTGTAAGTACCAAAGAGACTGACTGGAGTGCCAGGAGCTACTGGTTCCGACAAAGGTTTGTTGGCTGTCGCAGACCAGTCTCCTGTCACTGGTGCACCTGGTAACTACTGCTGGGCCGAAAGGAGGCCTGTCAATGTATAACAAACCTTGGTGGCCGGTTTACTGGCTCTAGCTAATTCTCGGCTGTTAGAAATAGTGGGTCAAAATCCAGTCTGTCGGAGTACCTACCTGGCTAGTATATCTAGCTGCAGGGTTGCTGGGAATCGGGCTTTCAGGGTTTCTACCGAGGATTGCTTCTTCGTCCGAGGCTATGGTCTGGTGGATCAATGTGGCTGCTAGTTTGCTCGCTCTGGAGGTGCTCATGGTGTAATGGTTATCGTCGTAGGAAATGGACACGGCGACACGAGTTCAAATCCTGGACAAGACTGATTGTATTTAACATAGCACTAATACCCTTGGGAAAAATATTAATCCAATTATTCTCCCTCCAGCTATGGGTAAATTGTAGGGCAGACTAGGTTCTTCAGCCTTGGCGAGGTAACTAGTCTAGGAGAAGGAAAACTCTGAATTTAAACCTGTTAAACTCCGCTTAAAAATTGACATTATGTCATATCTTGCCCGAGCGGAGGGGTTGGTAAATATGTTGTCTGCTTCTCTGAGTTCGTGGCTGCTGGAAACTGAGGACCTAGGTCTACTGTCACCTGTTAGCTGGACAACGAGGGTAGTCCCACCAAACTGTCAACCGATGCGAGTGGGATTCGAAACATACTCTCCCAACTGGTTACTGCTACTCTATTCTTCGACTTGGCTTTACAGGTTGCCTGTTTTCCCTTCAGGGCACTCAAACCTTCCTGTGCTTACTGGTTGACCCACGTAACGCGGACTTACACTCCCGAGGTCAATCTGATAAACACTGCCATCGAACCTTTCTTCAGGGACTCCTCACCCGGGACTTTGGGCGTGGCCCCACTTTTACTTTCCGAATCGTAAATGAGAATTGGGCTCAGACTGAATTCTTTAGTGGGCCCCTTAGCCATTCTGGATATCTGACTTCGAGTTAGGATACCTTCACATCCAGTACAATTGAGATCCATTTGCGGGTAAGTTGTTTTAGGCACTTGTTGGACGGCAAAAAAAAAATGCCTGAAGGAGAAAAAATGGCACATAAAGGGTAAAAACAAAAAGAAAGGTCCCAACTGGGAACAAAGTGTTTGGCTTGTTTGGGTTGGGTTGGGTTTTATGGCATATCAAACATTGTAGGTTATTTAATGCCAAACGTCTTTTTATACATATATATTAAATATATATGATTTGGTTGGGTTGGGTTTTATGGCATATCAAACATTGTAGGTTATTTAATGCCAAACGTTTTTTATACATATATATTAAATATACATGATTTGGTTGGGTTGGGTTTTATGGCATATCAAACATTGCAGGTTATTTAATGCCAAACATTTTTTATACTTATATATTAAATATATATGATTTGGTTGGGTTGGGTTTTATGGCATATCAAACATTGTAGGTTATTTAATGCCAAACGTTTTTTTATACATATATATTAAATATACATGATTTGGTTGGGTTGGGTTTTATGGCATATCAAACATTGCAGGTTATTTAATGCCAAACGTTTTTTATACTTATATATTAAATATATATGATTTGGTTGGGTTGGGTTTTATGGCATATCAAACATTGTAGGTTATTTAATGCCAAACGTTTTTTTTATGCATATATATTAAATATATATGATTTGGTTGGGTTGGGTTGTATGGCATATCAACCATTGTAAGTTATTTAATCCCAAATACTCTTTATACATATATATTAAATATATATGATTTGATTAGGTTGGGTTTTATGGCATATCAACCATTGTTGGATATTTAATCCCAAATACTCTTTATACATATATATTAAATATATATGATTTGGTTGGGTTGGGTTTTATGGCATATCAACCATTGTAGGTTATTTAATCCCAAATACTCTTTATACATATATATTAGATATATATGATTTGGTTGGGTTGGGTTTTATGGCATATCAACCATTGTAGGTTATTTAATGCCAAATCCTCTTTATACATATATATTAAATATATATGATTTGATTAGGTTGGGTTTTATGGCATATCAAATATTATTAATCATTTAATGCCAAATCCTTTATATACATATACAGTAACAAGCATCAGAACGATGTTAAGAAAAAGTATGAATGCAAAATAACTTTTTATTCTAAAGCTTCATAGAACATTTTATCAAGAAAAAATAAGGATGTTAAGGGAAATTATATAATTCCAAAATATAAAGCTTAATAAACTTATTTTGATAAAGTTATAAGAATAATCATAAAACATTCGAAAAAAATAGATGATCAAAAACATCAGAACGATTAAATAAAACCGTAAAATTTAATGATTATTGTGTATTATAAACATAAAAAAAAGTCTGTGACATCATTGGAACTTACAAAACGGATAGTCAAGTAACGTAATGAAGATAAACTCTCGATTGGGGATATCTCTAAGACTGCGGCGAAATCTAAAAGTGTTATTCATAGTATTGTAAGAAACCTTGAGGAAACTGGGCCATATAAAGCCAAGAAACCATCCGACAGGTCTAGGAAAACTACTGCAAAGGAAGATAGATGGATTGGTTATGAATCAAAAAAGGATCGATTTAGACAGCAACTGTTATCTCTAAAAGAGCGAATGTTAAGCTTGGCACTTAAATATCAAGGCACACTATTTCCCGAAGACTTAATGAAATAAATTTAAACAGTCGAGTTGCTTCTACGAAGCCTTACATTTATAAAGAGAACAAAATGAGTCGATTCAAATTTGCCACTTAACACGTCACATGGACTGAAGAACAGTGGGATTGTGTTCATTTCAGTGATGAGTCAAAGTTTAACCTGTTCGGTTGTGACGGGAGAAGGTTTGTTCGAAGCAGTCCTAAGGAACGATATTCGCCTCAGTACACTAAAAGCAGTGTTAAATTTGGATAGTGTTTGGCAGGATTTTTGTGCTGGTACAGGACCTCTTGTCAGGCTACACGGTAAAATTAACGTAACTGTATACAAAGAGATATTGAAGAAACATGTTGTACCTAATTTGAGGACAGCAATTAATTGTTATATTTTGACCTTCGACCTGGCCCAAAAATGCTATTCCAAGGTGATACACCGGAAGGAAGTGACACATTCCAATGGCCAGTAATCGAAAGAGATCGCGTGGGCGGATTAAGGCTTATGATATGGGACAAGGTGAAGGTCCCATTGTGCCACTACAGTGATGCACCGGAAGAGAGTAACCGCTGAACTGCATGACAGTTATTTCCGCTTGATGACGATTAAACATTCGATTTAAAAGATCCTGTGGGCGATCGTGTGGGCGTTGAATTATTATATAATTGAGTTGAGTTGGGTGCCAAAGCAGTTGCCAGCAGACTTCCAGAGAGTTAGAGACGAGATGTGGTAGGGAAAGCCACACCCGACCGAGGGGGTCCTCGGAAACCCCCGATGGAGTTAGGGGTCCAGAGAAGATGCTGATAAGATGCCATAAAGAAAGCCAGCATCTAGCAGAGTGAGCCCAAGACCTCTGGTTGAGCATCTAAGAGAACTAGAAAGACACAACGTGACGGTCGTAACAGTGGGGTCAAAATATGAAGTTTATGTTCGGTCTCCAGCACCCTCTCACATGCAAACCTTCAACAACCCTTTCGAACCCTTGCAATAAAGTGAGAGGTGAATATTTTTCTAAAGAAGTCTATATGCGTCGTTTTTTACTGTGTCTGTTATCATTGCGTCGGTATGTATCCAGTATATATATGTATATTTCTGCATGAATCAGAAGATGACTATATAACATAATCAACCAGCTATATCTCTGCAAGATAACGTTCTGTGTCACACAGAGAAGTCTGTTAAGACATTTCTTTCTAAAGAGGATGTCATTGTCATAGAGTGACCTGCTCAAAGCCCAGACATGAACCCTATTGAGATTCTTTGGAAGTTACTAAATGAAAGAGCTAAGAAAAAGAATCCAAGAAACGTCGAAGAACTGTGGACTAATTTGAAAGGAGAATGGGAGAAAATATCCGTTGACGAATGCAAGACATTAATTCGCTCGTGAAGCCAAAGATGTCAAGCTGTTACTGAAAGTAAAGGTCTACACATCAAGTACTAATGAATTATGAACGCTATTTTCATTCAGATATGATGTATCCATTATAATAGTATGATTTTGTTAATCGTTCTGATGTTTTTGATCACCTATTTTTTTCTAATTTTCAATGAAGGTTTGAAATAAAAAGTTATTTCAAATTTAGACTTTTTTTTAACATCATTCTGATATTTATACTCGCTACTGTGTATCAAATATATGATTTCTTAACACATTTTATAGATAACATTTTTGAACGAACCTGAGTTCATTTTTTTTTCTGCACACAGTTAGATAGTTTCACAATTCCCAAACTTCCAACATTACTAAAGCCTCACCATCAGATTGTTTAGTGTCATATCCAGGACACTTGTTGGGAGAGACTTACCCCTCTGCAGTGATGCAGTCGGTGTATTCTACAACCCCAGCCGACTGGATCAGAGGGAGAAACTTTGGTTGGAAAGAAAGAAACGTGATTAATGTGCAAAAGAGAGAGCAGCTGGTCACTTGGAACATCTCGTTTATATCTTGACATGAATACTGTTTGAGGTCGAAGCTTTCACTTTTTTTACCGAATATATTAACCATTAAATAAATTGAAATTATGAGGAAGGAAACACCAGATTATTTTGCTTGTTTGTTTTAGTTTTATGGCATATCAACTTTTATAGGTTATTTAATGCCAAATCCATTTTTAGAAAAATAAACTGTTTTATGTCAAACTTTTCCATTTAGTATAAGTGCACAGCGTAATCGTTAAAAACACTTCTATTTCAAGCCATTCAGTAAAGTCAAACAGTTCTAATTAAACAACTAGGTTTAGTATAAGTATAGTCTTTGTTTACATACTGTTAAATGTCAAATCAGTTCTATGTCAAACAATTCAGGTTAGTGTAAGTACAGTTTTAATGTAAAAAACAATTCTATTTCAAACAATTCAGTTTAACATAAGTACGCAGTTTAAATATCAAAATAGTCCTATTTCAAGCAATTCAGTTTAGCATAAGTACACAGTTTAGTTCTATTTGACCCATAGATAAGACCCAATCGGATGCTATCACTCCGGGCCAGAGTGGACCTTGGACCAATGGCAATGAAGGGGTACTCAACATTTCCTAAAGCTTCAGCATTACTAGAACCTCACCATCAGATTGTTTAGTGTCATATCCAAGACATTCGTCTGCAGAGAAACAGTCGGTGTATTCTACAGCCCCAGCCGACTGAGCAATATATATATATATATATATATATATATATATATATACGAGGATCATTAAATAAGTTTCCATACTTTTTTCGTATGGACCCTTTTATTGATAGTACACACATGAAACTCTAGTCCCCTTCGAAGTTATCTCCTCCGGCTGCAATGCACTTCTTGAAGGCCCCATGGAAGTCCTCTTGTATGAGCGTATCAATGACCTTTGTCACAGCCTCTTTCATCTCCTCAATTGTCTCATAACCACAGCCTCTGAGCTTAGGGAATAACCAAAAGTCACAGGGAGCAAAGTGTTGACTATAGGGAGGCTGAGGAACTGTTTTGATGCCCATCTTGGTCAAATAGTCTATGACAAGGATGGACTTATGGACTGGTGCATTGTCCTGCTGGAAATGCCACTGACCCGATTTGAAGAGTGCTCGCCTATTCCGACCGAATCTCTTCCTGAACTCCCTTAAAACCTCAACATAGTAACCCTAACCCTTTGGCCAATCATCATCATCTCGCGCTGGTAGCACGGATATCTCTGACCCTCTCTCGCCACTCCTCCCTATCTTTCATCGCCCTAGGTAGGTCTTCAGGACAACATCCCGTATCTTCACATAGTTGCTGAATGTATGTTCGTGCTGGTCGTCCTGCTTTTGCACGGCCATGTGTGGGGGTCCATAAGAGTACATCTCATGAGTTCATCCCTGCTTCTCCAGCAGTGTCCTGCATGTCTGGTTCGTCTAACTTGAATAGTTTTCGTGATAGGGGGCAGGTGGCCGTACAGTTGGTGTCTTGTGGGGTGTTGCCGCCAGGACTTGTTTAAGATTGCACGAAGCATTCTTGTGTAATTGCCGTCTAGCTTCTTCTCCAGCCGTTTTGTTAGCGTCCATGTAGTGCACCCATATAGCAGTATCGATGTGACCGCTGGCTGGAAGAAACTGCGTTTCATTTTATCGGTTAGGTCTGATTTCCATATAATCGATAGCCTATTGATAGCTGTCCATGCTTTCGCTAACCTCGTTTTGATGTCCTTTTCGGTTGATGAGACGCTGCTTCCTAGGTAAGTGAAAAAGTGATTAAAAGGGGTTCCTTTTAGAGTGGAGATGTCCACTGTTTGATTATAGCACATATATTCCGTTTTGTGTGCATTAACATAGAGGCCTATGCTTGTTGCTGCTCGTTCCAAACTATGCAGAAGTGTTTCGGCTTAGTCAGGTGTATTTGCCAGTATCGCTATGCCATCGGCGTAGTCGGCGTCGGTAATTGTTTTTGCGGGGTACCTTCTGCTTCTTTTCTTCGTCAGTTCGAAGCCATTCTCTCTGATTTTGTCAATCGATGTTCTAAGTATGTAGTCTAGACAAATGATAAAGAGGTACGGAGCCAGCGTGTCCCCTTGTAGTACTCCTGATACAATGTCGAAGTAT
This sequence comes from Sepioteuthis lessoniana, assembly GCA_963585895.1. Lineage (NCBI taxonomy): Eukaryota > Metazoa > Mollusca > Cephalopoda > Myopsida > Loliginidae > Sepioteuthis > Sepioteuthis lessoniana. Next base: position 4,146,894 of record OY757941.1, on the reverse strand, counting down.
TCTGTGTCTCCATCTGGTGATCGTACTTTTACTTTAGTGTTTCTATCGAGAATCGTTATTGCCGCTACGGTTTCTTTAGGTATGCCGTACGCTAGTAGGATTTGTTCCATCTTTCCTCTGTGAATGGAATCGAAAGCCTTGTTAAAGTCAACAAATATTAATGTCGCTTGTAGGTTTTTTGCCCGTACACCTTCAAGGATTCTACGGATAGTTAATATTTATGAGGTCGTGGATGGCCAATCAAGTCTGGTGTATTGACTTCCTTACTCCTCCCACACCTCTCATCATCCCTCACAGACTCCCTGCCTTCCTTGAATCTCTTATGCCACTCAAAAACCGATGCTCTGTTTATGCAAGATGGTTGAAAAGCAGTCTGAAGCATTCCATACGTTTCTGTGGCACTTTTTCCAAGTTTAAAACAGAATTTTATTGCATATCGTTCTTCTAAAGTGTCTTGATGTCCAAATTGCATTTTTGAAAATCACCAGCTGTGACAATCAGGCTTTAGTAGGGTGTACTCCAATTGCTGCTGTAGCTGTTCATTTGAACCTGGAATCATAAGAATTGGTCAGTCATTTCATAAGATGCATAGCAATAACATACTGAATTTTCAAGAGTCTACGACAAATTTAAATACCTGTACAAAAAAGTCTGGAAACTTACTGAAGGCACCACGTATATATATACATACATATATATATATATATATATATATATATATATATATATATATATATATATCAATTTGATATACTGTTAAAAGTGAACTGTCCATTTTTAAACAAATTCGAGCCAATAGTATGGAAGATATACACAAAAAAGAGATTATCCTATTTCCCTGATTTATAGTTGTATTTTACTATTGTTCAAGCTTTTTCAAACAAAACATTTAAATTTTCCCTGGTACGAAATAGTGAATGCTGAAGAGAACCTCAACATTCCTGATGGAGAGCTAAACTGGCAAAAAATTGTTCCTCCAAATGAAGCTGTGTATTTTGCAATCTCATAATTTTTTTAGGGTTATTTACAAAGTGTAAAACAAAGTGTATTTCCCGTCATATGACGGTAATATTTTTGAAAATATTCTCAGATTGTTTGTTTTTCTTTTCTATTTAGATATTGGGGTAAACGTTTGTGCCATTATACCGCCTGATGATCATTGCTTGAAACTTTCAGTAACGGTTTTGACCAGTTTTAAGATTTTAAGTTTTATGTTTTGGTTTCGAAGTATAGAGCGCTCTTTTCAATATCCAACTGTAAGCGTCATCTGAAACCCCCTCTATTCCAATATATATATATATATATATATATATATTGGAATTGATAGCTTTACCCCAGTCATATTAACAGACGGCCTGTAAGAGTCAATTAGTAGATATGACCCATATCAGAAGGAAATGAGACAAAGTGATTATGTGCCATCCACCGTCTGCCGCACGCCCAAATCAGCAGATACTAGAGTTTGAAAAAGAGAAGTCATTGCGACAAGGACTATTTTCTGCGCGCCAAAAGTACAAATTGGACAGAAAGTCAGTTAGTGAAAAATCTTTGGAGAGGGATGCACGCAATAACCAGCCAGCTCAAGAATACGAGGTGCCTGTGCAACATAAGAAGATATCTCATAAAAAAAAGCAACGAAGGAAACAGATCCTGAAAGCCGCCCATTATCATGACGATGATTATAAAGAAAAGTTTCAAAAGACTTTATAAGAAGGTTGAGAGCAAAATGTATCGCAAGGCCAGTCTGTTAAATAACAAATAGATTTTTGTTCGTGAACACTTGCATGCATTATTCCTCAACCAAACTATTAAGTGACTTGATTTTATGTTAACTTATCCTCTCGTATTTCCTATGTTCATTTCGCTGTCCGCGAATAAAGGGTCACTTCAAGGATTTTGTTCTCATTCTTTTATTTTCTAAGTGCTCGTGAAGATCTCGCAGGAGATGAAGGAATATTCTATGCGAAAATATATTCCCATGTTTCGACATCCTCCCGGCTCATATATATATATATATATATATATTTGTCTCCAAAAGTCACCAATTGTGCCGGGTACTGACAAATTTTCATCACATAATGACCCTGGAATCAAGCATGTCTTTTGCAGCCAAAGTATCGTAGCCATTAACCCCGAGTTACCCAGCAAAATTTTATGATACGTCTAGACTTGAAGAGAGAATGAAAAGGCATGAAAATAAATGAATGAATTTTAAAGAGAGAATGAAAATTTAAAAAAATAAGGCTGAAATGCGTAAATGAGAAAGAACGAAGATGAAAGAAAACTGAAAAGTGAATGAAAATATAAGCAAGTATACGGCACCACAAAATTCGCAAGAGTAAAAGGCTGAAATATGTGAAGGAAAATGAAAGAAAGTGATGGAAAGAAAATTATTTAAGTGATTAATTAAGTCCCCGCCTCACACAAATATCACGTTTGATTTTTCGTATTATATCAAAAACTCAAAATCAACCGAAATTGACAACACCCCCGTCGGCCTATCCCCGACTATCTCAAAGTCGTTAAACTTCTCATGGCTAGTGATTCATCTAGTGGTTTTTCTTCTTCATTCCCAACCAGGGGTATCACACATTTCTTTACGGCTACGTAAAATACAACCGAGAGGGTGGAAGAAAAAGAACAAACGAACAAACACGGATTTGGGTCAGCTCCAAGAACAAGAAAGGGAGTTTGTGACACTTTGCATTCTCCGTGCATTTGTAGACTATCGCGGGAGTGTATTTTGCACGGAACTTCTACAAAATCCACTAGGAATGCCAACTCATCTTTGACTGTCTTCCCTCACTGCCTCCTTCAGCAGACCGTCCTTCCCCTGGACTGCTATCTCAAGCCGACCGTCCTTTTCTGCTCTCCGTTGTCGACTGCATCTCTCTGTCTTCCTTTTTCAACTGACCCTCAGTCTTCCCTGGGACCTTCCTTTCCTCGTCCACTTCCGGTCTCACGGGAGGTCTCGCCGTTAGGCTCTTTGTGCGGGTTTCGCGCCAAAGTAGACAAAGAGATTATCTGACCGGCGCACACACACACGCCCAATACAACGAATGGCCACATAGTGTCACAAAGACATGAAGAAAAGAAAAGAAAAAGAAATATGGAAGGAAAGTGGCGTTCGAGAAAGAAAAAAAGAACCGTCCGAAAGGTAAAATTCATAAAATAAATAGAAGAAAAAACAATTTCAAATTGAAATAAAGAGACGGAAAAATAAAGCTAGAAAGCTATACCCCAACAAAATTTGCGAAAGAAAAAGAAAAAGATTTAAAGAAAAATTTAGATGAAAATAGACGAAAAAGGAAAAAATGAGAAAGATAAAAATAAATGAATAAACAATAAAAAGAATTAATTGAAATACATCTAGGAAGGAAAATAGTAGATAAAAAAAATCCAAGAAGAATATAAATGAAGGAAAACGAATGAATGACAATACATCAAAGAAAAGAATGAAAATGTGTATGAAAATTGAAAAATAAATGAAGGAAAACGAATGAATGTCAATACATCAAAGAAAAGAATTGAAGGAAAAAAAATTAGAGAATGAAAATTCGTTATCGGAAATCCTCCTACAAATCCAGGAAGGCTTAAGAATACGACAGTTGAAATAATGTGTCGGAAACAAGAAAAATATAAATCCGATAAAAGTATAAATTTGTTCATAAGAAAAATACAGAAAATAACAAATTATTATTTGCAGGGTGGGGCCTTTCCTCATGAGGCGATTGCTTTTTGTTTATTTATTTATCATTTTTTTATTTGGGGGTGGGTAGGTTTTTTACTTTTTCCCCCCCTTTTTCTACGCTTTCTATGGAGAAGATGTCGTCATATCAACAGGGTCTTTTTTACTCTTCTTTTCCTTCCCAAATATAAATAAGGAATGGTTTCTGTTTTTTCAAGTTCCTGATAATTCAGATCGTTTCCTTCTTCGGATTATGACTTACTTATTGTGGGTGGTAGGGGAGAGAGGTAGTTCCAAACTATAAAGAATTAGACATTTATGAAAGTTTTTCGGCGATATTGACATAATGTATTGATTCCATTTTTTTATTGTTCTCCGGGATAATGGCTAAATATATTGTCATAAAGGACTATATAAATATGAAAATGTACGTAATATCCATACACTGAATAGATGTAGACACACATACAGAGACAAACCCACACACACACGTACACATACACATACATATACATACACACTTATATATATATATATATATATATATCAAGAATACATATCAAACGTGTGTAGGAATTGGGGACTGTATTCAAATATTAATTCATTTGTGTAACATTGTTTATATATATATATATATATATATATATATGCATATTAACACGCACATATAAACAATATCATATATATATATATATATATATATATATATATATATATATATTGATAATATACTTTTCTATATTCATGAATCAAATGTTCCCAGTGATAGAGCAAATATATTTAAGTTCAGATAGCGTAGTTACAATCAAAGAGACTTAATATTGGAAGAAGCGCTTTATATATATATATATATATATATATATATATATAGAGAGAGAGAGAGAGAGAGCGAGCGAGAAAGGAAAATATTTTATTATGTATGCATTTGAATTTATAGATTAATGAACATACCTTAATCTTTGCATTTTTCAATGTTACAATATATACATCTATACGTATGTGTGTTTGTGTGTATGTGCGTATGTATGTGTGTGCGTGTACCATTTTGTGTGTGTGTGCGTGTGTGCTGGAACATCTATGTATACTACGTGTGTGCTGGAACATCTATGTATACTACGAGTATAAATAATCCAAATATAAGCAGAAACATAATCAAACATAATGACGAACATCAATGAACGAACGAACACACTTCTTTATAAAAATATACCTCTCACACTTTATTCTCGAAAGAGTTGATGTTTCTTGTGTGTGAGAGGTGAGTTGGAGACGGGAACAGACTGCTACATATTGACCCAAAGTTCTTCTGACCATAGTAGCACTTCTTT